>APFE031131062.1:58803-122142 GCA_000404065.3 Pinus taeda
TTTCTGACTCCTAAAATATGAAAAGATTGTCGAGCGTCTCTTTTACACTCGTTAAAACGAAATTAAAAGACGGTCCCCTTATAGCCCTTTTCTGACCGTAAAAACAGGAAAAGATTGCCGGATTTTGTCGTTTCAAATTCGATACTGGAAATAAAACGACGTGTCCTTGATCGCTTTTTACTTTTCAGGTCAAAGACACTAACTATGAAAATATCCTTGGTCGCAATATCAAGCGGTTCTCCTAGGTATTATTTTATACTTTTTCGGCTTAGGAGACACAAATTTACGAAAGAAAAAGTTCAATCTGGAGTCTTCTAAGTTTTTCAGACTCTCTAAATATGAAAAGCGCCGAGTTTCTCCTATACTGGACTCGTTAAAATTTCACAGTAAAGGACCTGTTCTATTACAAACAGGAACGGACCGCTCCTCCATAGGGTTCGCATCAAAAACTAAGTTGGACTCATCCGAAGGATGAGCTTACAAACAAGCATATGTTATCCTCCTCAAGCTTGTAAAAAATAAAGAGGTACTTGCCAGAAATGGTGGGGGAAAAATGAGAAGAATGAGCCTATTTGATATCCTTTTGTCTCAGAAAAACCCTTACTACCACTCTTGAACACGACACTTATTCATTCGCCTGGGTTGGGAAATTCCTTGCCTCACAGTTGACCAAATCATTGACATTCTTTAGCCGGGTTATGGGAGTACTTTGAGTCATCGTCACCAAGCCATCTGTTGTGTCGTTATGTGTTCAAGGGGTCTGTAAACAAAACATTCAACTGCAAAATACCTATCATCCATTTTATCATCCTTGAGTCAGTCCTTACAGCAACATTCTTCAACTTGAACTATGATTTCGTGTTGTGGGCTTGCCTGCGACGGGTCGCTTTCTATCGACATCAGCACATTATCTAGAGAGTTGACTTAGAAATCGTCAGTGCCTTGGAGTCTACATGCATCAATGGCAGGTTTCTTGCCTTCGACGTCAGTTTCATCATTGACTTGCGATCGAAGGATTCCATGAGATGTTCGACATCGACTCATTCATTTACATCTCATGGATTGTGCTGGGTACTTTGAGAACCATTGACATTACTGGTGGTCTCTCTCACGCTTGTTAACAGTTTACATCATTGACTGGTAATCAAGTGGTTTCTACCATGTTCGACATCGACTCATTCATTCACATGGCTAGAATCGTACCAATTCGGGGAACATAAATGAAGACCCTGGATCTAGTTTCCACCATCTAGGCTGCGAGGAGTTTTGTATTCATTATGTTGTAGACCAATCATAAACAGATGGCTGCGTCCATACTGTGTCTACAAGAGTCTATGATTATGATGTATTATGAAATCATTCTTGTACCAGAGTAGTTAGTCTAATAGTTAAAGTTTTTTGATCTGAGTATGGGAATGCCTACCTCAGTATCATATGACATTATACATGTATTTTGTGTTGAAAATTGCAGGTTCCAACCGGGATCTCCGCAAGATGATCCTCGAAATGATAAAGTACTTCACCCTTCCTATATGATGACTTAACACCCTTATCTATTACAGGCTTCGTACTTTAGGGGGCAATCTGTTACACTGAAATTTGTCACCTTGACTATCTGCAGTTTATATGGCCTCATCAATAGCCATATTGTCCTCTTTGTCAAGCCCCATACCTCTGCTCTTCATGTAAAAACTTCAAAAAGAGAGAGAGTCACTTAAAAACATGTTTATCTCTGGGTACGCAGGTTCTCTCTACCTTTCCTGCGTGTACGCACTCCAAATACACTGTACCTGCGTACTTGTACGCTCTGTAAGCTAAAGGTTGGTTGCGTACCCCTGTAAAGGTCAAAAGGCGCGAGTTTCATCTTTAAAAAGTTACTTGTGGTCACTTCTAGAGCCTTCTAGAAGAGTTTTTGACGTGTATTGAGCGCCTCCAGATGGTTCATGCATCCCTATGATAGAGGAGCTTATCCCATCAAGAGAGGAGCTACCCCATCCAAAAGAGGGAGTATCCCATTGATGTTGGAACTGAATAACCTCCTCTAGAATACTATAAATACAGGCATTGGGCCAAAGGAGGGGAGGTTGAAAGCTGAACATTCTAAAGGGTAAATGCTGCTGGAATTAGGACTTCCATTGTTGACTTGTGAGGAGAGATCACTATCCTTCCTTGTTGCCATATTGGGAGTAGGTGAGCTTGTCAAAGTAGAGGAAATCTCTTGCGGGACCCTGGGAGGAGCTTGCACAACACCAAGGCTCAGGTTGTAATGGTTCCTTTTTGATTATTTAATACAAATAAGTCCATTCTTCTCAATGATTTTTTGTTATTGAATTATTTCATGTACTCCTTGGTCTATGTGATAAATATGCTTTGTTTTATGATGAATATTCAGATGTTATGTAATCATTTGCTTTGTTAGTGTATGCAGGTCTGAAAGTGAAGGAGGAGCTCATCTGGATCAGCAAGGCTGGACTGCTACAACAAGCATTGGACCTAAGGTAAGATTGGAAAACATTTGAATTCTCATAGAATAATGTGTGTTTAGAGAAGGATTGCTCTTGTTTGGTTTGTTTGTCACTAGCGAGTCTTAGACTCCTAGGGAGGTTAGATTTGTCCGCAAATATAACTCTTTCCGCATGACACCTTGGTTGGAAAAACACTCTAGAAGCCCTTTAACAGCTTGGGTTGAGTTACTAGCCCTAGAAGCCTTGATTGGAAAAACACTCTAGAAGCCTTTGGTGAGTTGAGTTACTAGTCCTAAAAGCTCTGGTTGGAAAAACACTCTCGAAGCCTGGCAATAGGCGTAGGTTGAGTTACTAGTCCTGGAAGCCCTAGACAACTTGGGTATAGACCAATCTAGTGTTGGTTAGTGATGTCTAGTCATGAGGTGGAATCATTGGTTGAGGTTCGAGGTGGTTTGGCCTCTGGAATATCTAGTTTGGTTTTATTTGGATTGTTCCATTAGATCCCACATTCATGCTTGGAATATGGCACATGGTTGACTCACTGAAAGAGAGATTTGGTTCAGCCATGTCTATGGTCAAGTGGTACATGGAAGTCCTAGACTTGGTTTCATTTTGCATATGGAAATAAGAGTTATTTTCCTCTTGTATTGATGGGTAAATATACATGTTATTATGTGGCTTATATGGATGTTCTATGCTTATCATTTATGTTGTTTATATGTTGGTTATGACTATGTTTTATGACAATGATGATGTATGGCTCTCATGATTTTTTGTTTTGTAATTGAATGAACAATGAATCTATGACCTAATAGATGATAATACAGCTAATTTGATAAGGTACCAATGCTTCTTAGTGATTCTTAGGCTAGTATGATACCCCTATGCTCAGATGTGTTGTTAAGAGATGTAAATTACATATTTGTGACATGTTTGATGAAATGACTATCATGGCTAGTAGGTGTCCAGTCAGGTCCTTATTCAAATAATTGATTTTGTATCATTGCTCTGATGTTGTCTTTCATTTTTTTATGTTTCATGGAGTTCTGGGCAGTGACCTGAGTCGTGGCCCTAGAAAAGTGGCATAAAATCTAGAGTCATAGGCACAAAACTACCTAGCGAAGTCCTAAGTCGCAGGCATGCCCATGATATGGGAGTGACTATAGGCTTCTAGTTGCACTCATGCCCATGTCATGGGAATGAATTAGGGTTTATGGTAGTGAAAGAGCAGCTTGTCTCAAGGGCTATTCACCTAGAAGGTTTGGATGGCTCCTTGGGGGGGGGTGGGTTCTACAGTATGTATCAAAGGTTTGTGTAGTTGCGTTCTGTCGAATCCACTTCCTTAATTGAAACATAGGGAGTTGAATCATATCATAGTAACTCTTTGTCACATGTTTACCCCAGTTAGTTAGTTACTTGGGTAGATGTGGGAGGAGGGTGTTACAAATTCATATCAGAGAATGGTTCACCCATCAGATTGTATGGGCGGTGTGCATTGTTCATGCATTCATGTGGCTTTCATTCATGTTATTTATACTTGTGGTATATGTGCTTGTATTTTCATGGTGTTGGCTATGGTTGTAGTGATGTCTCCCTATGAAGGTTGATGGTGTTCTTGTGAAATGTGTCGTTATGAGTAAATGGTTGGTTATGCATTGTTTATATTATTTCTTATAGGTTGTCAAGTATACATTTCTATGATTTTTGTTGTCATGCATGAGGTCATGAGGTGTGGTTGGTATGGTCATGCATTGATGACTAGACTATGGTTAGAATGATGTCTATATGTTGATATATCTATATGCTATATGTTTATATGTTGTTATGATTATGTTTATACATGTATCACGATAAATTGGTTGATCTTGGAGATGAGATATCCTCCTCGAATTATGCTAAGGTATGCTGGTTTTTTTATGATTTGGTTTACCTAACATAAGATGCCTTGTATGAAACAAATTAATATGGCTAGAAAGATAATAGATTACAATTCACGAGATTCTCCTTATGGATTAGATGAGAAACACGGTGTTAGAAATACTTCTGACTTAGAAGAAACATTGAGAAGCTTGAAGGTAGAAATAAGGATTTACAAAGTAGACAATGATAGAATCATGCACGCATAAGAGAAACAAGAAAAAGTCAATGCATAAATCCTTTAGCGTTTGTTAGAATTAAAGAGACAAGGACCACTTCAAATCAACCATGAGAAAATAGACATAATTAATGGGGTATATGGAAATATGTCTCATGGTGGGCATAGGTTGGATAGATAAGACACAATTAGAAATGGCGGGTCCTTGGACACTTCGGATAGGAGAGGTGATGGACATAGGCAGTATTCTATTTCTACTTCTAACACGCACTATAATCAACATCGTTATCATCCTTACTAGAGGAGTGAAAGGGGATAGTTTTTGGATGACTTTAAGAAAGAAAATCCACCTACATTTGATGGAGAGAAGAATAAGTCACAGGATGCAAAAGCATGTTTGTTTGGTATGAGGAAGTGTTTCAGATATTATGCTTACTCAGAAAACATGAAAGCCAACATATATACATTCAAACTCAAAGGTAAACCATATATTTGGTGAGAATATGTGAAGAATGTTAGAGGTATTCATTAAGAGGAACTAATTTGGAATGATTTTGAAAGGCTATTTTGGAAAGATTATCTATAAGAGAGATACAATGATGACAGGGAAAAAATATTTTATGATCTAAAGAAGGGATGTATGATTGATGAGGAGTACACTAGCAAATTCTTGGAGCTATTGAGGTATGTTCCTTACCTAACGTAGGATAATACCAAGATTCAAATATTGATCAATTGGTTGTTGGTAGGCTTCAAACACATAATCGATTTTCATCAGCCTAGATCATTGGAGGAGGCCATCTAGAAGATAAAGCATTGTTATGAGCAATCAAAGTGCATATCTATAACACCCTCCTCCCACATCTTCCTAAGCAATCGATGAACAGGCATAAACATGTGACAAGAGGCCACTATGATATGATTCAACCTCCTCAATCATGTTAAGGAAGTGGATTTGGTAGAAACACACCATACATACATTAACCATATGCTATAGGAACCTCAGGAACCAATCCAATACTTTATACTATTGAGAAATGGCAACAATAAATTCCATTTTAATTTGTCCTTGAATTAAATTGAGAATTAAAATCAAATTTTATTCTCATAGCAACTTGTAAATAGTTAATTAAGTTGAATTAACTTAATTACATTAGGAATTTCATGTTGGAAGTCTTTCTGTAGTCATGCATATGTTCTTCGTAAATTTTAGGGGTTCAGTACGAGCTTAAATTGAGTTGTAAATTAGATAACTTGGTTTACTGAGTTATGTTCAATTAAATTAGTTCCAAACTATTTGTGGAACTAATAAAGAGTTAACAGTCGATTGGTGCACTAGCACATCGACAAGTGTCACTCTAGTTAATTGAAGATTTCCTCATCAGAAACTCATGCATGTTGATTTTCAGAAGGAGCCAATTGAGACTAGATTGCAGGGACAATGTACTGTTAGTTTTGTGGTTTACTGAGTTGTAAATATCATGCATGTAACCAGAGAAGAACTTATGTTTGGATTGTGCATTTTTGGAAGCATGAATTCCCTTTAAATATGATTTATTCATCCTAGGAATTATGCAAGAGATTAGGGGCTTGGAGAGATACTGAATAGGCTAAGGATTTGGCTTGAGCTAGCTTGTGAGCTTAGAGAGTTGAGCATACTTGTGCAGAATTGTTCTAGTGAGACCAAGCTTTGTATCTTCACTCGTATTTATGATATATGAAATATTGATAGTGGGCTTTTGATCAGTGACATTCCCCATATACATCTTGTGTTATGTTCCATTGATTTATCTTCTTCTTGTTCATATTGTTTTCGTCGATCTATTCGCTTCCGCTGGTTGAAAGTAGAAGTAGATTCTTGTCATGTGCTTTAGTAAATTTCATGAGATTGTGAATATAAAGAATTTTCTATGTGGTATTAGAGACAAGAAAAATATACTAGAGGATATTTCAAAGTTTTGAGTTTTGGGTTACAACTGAAATTTGAATTTGTAATACATACTTTAGGATCGATAGATAGTGTTATACAATTTGTGGCTCAAGTATGCCTTGGAAAGCAGCTCAAATTTTATAGCCTGGAGGGACAGAATGGAGGTTATACTAGAGGATAATGGCTTTAAGGAATTATTTGATCAAGAAATTCCTAAGCCAACAACATCAAATGCATAGAATTTAGCAGAATGGAAGAAGAGTTTGGTGAAGGTGAGGCGGATAATCCTTGAGGGAGTTTGAGACCACATTTTCTCGAGTCTCCATGGAAAGGAAACTCCACATGCGATGTGGAATCATTGAAAAACTTGTATCAGAACAACAATAACTAAAGGAAATTGGCATTGAACGACAAACTTAGAAAATTCAAAATGAAGATAGGTGAGACAATTCCAAAATACTTGACCAAGTTCACTAAGTGTCGTGATGAACATGGAAGTGTTGGAATCATAGTTTCCAAGGAAGATACATTGAGTCTTTCTCTTCTTGGACTCTCAAAGATTTTGAATAGTTATCATGACTCTGTCATTGCTCTAGAGAAGCCACCATATTGGGAACGACTATGGTTGGATTTGATGCAGGAGGAGATCGAGAGAAACACTAGGGATGGCTCTTCATCAAATACTGATGATGAAGAGAATTGTTCTTTAGCCATTAAGACAAAGAAGGGGAAAGGGAAAGCTTCCCATTCCAAATCAGATTCTTACCATGGAGGTAAGAAGAAAGACATGACGAAAGTTAAGTGCTCTCATTGTGATTAGATGGGCCATTTTTCTATAAAATGACCACTCAGTAAGTGCAAGAAGAAGTCCTCAGGAGGAGTGGAAGGCGATATTTTTTCCTCTCAATTTGAATTGGAACTTTCATTCATTGCATGCATGATGTCATAAAAGATGGGAAGTGTATGGTACTTAGAAAGTGGAGCTTCATTCCACATGACTGGCAACAAAGAGTTATTCAGTGACCTGGATGAGAAAAAAATCCAGATGCATATTGAGATGGGTAACAACAGGAATTATAGTGTTACTGGATTGGGCATGATTTATTTTTAGATAGAGCATGGGGCTCTACTCACCTTGAAGAATGTTATGTATGTGCTTGGGCTAAAGAAGAACTTGGTATCTTCGCCATGCTTGAGGATAGATGCTATGATGTGATATTCTCGAAAGGAAATGCATTCCTTCGACACATAACCAAAAGTCAAGTAAAGAAGATAGGGATTCAGGTGAAGAATCTCTACAAGATGGAGGTACAAGAGTGTGTTTCTTTGAGCACAAAAGCAGAAGGGTGCAGAGCCGAGATGTTGGCAAGTTGTGGCACATGTGATTGGGCCACTTGCATCACAGGGCTTTAAAGGTGTTGCAACATATCTCTACAGGTCTTCCCAAAGGTATGCTTTAGCAAGCTGATACATGCAAGAGGTGTAATTTGGGGAAATAAACCAAGTATTCCTTTCATGGTAGAGATATTCTAGCAGAGGCTATTCTAAGGTAGGTCCATTGAGATGTGTGTGGACGATTATCGATATCATCCATGGCCAAACATACATGTTATGTTATATTTTTTTTATGAATTTTCTCGAAAATGATGGATATTTTTCATGTAGAAAAAGGATCAAACTTTCACAAAGTTTTGTGAGTTTAAAGCATTGGTGGAGAAAGAGTCGGGAAAGGAGGTTAAAGCTATATGGAGTGATAATGGTGTTGAGTATGTGTCAAGAAAATTTAATAAATTATGTGCAGTGGAAGTGATTAAACGAGAGTTGATGACACCCCATAACCCTTAGCAGAATGGGGTGGTTGAGATGAAGAACAAAAGCATAGTAGGGGCAGTGAGGGTAATGTTGCATGATTAGGGCCTACCACTACACTTGTGGGTTGAGGCATGCAACACAATGGTTTATGTTCAAAACTGTAACCCACATTAGATACTTGAGATGAAGACACCAGAGGAAGCTTATTCTGGTAAGAGGCTAGATGTTGGTCACTTCAAGACTTTTGGGTCATCGATATATTTCCATGTTACCAAAGATGCATGGAAGAAGCTTGATCCAACCGTAGAGTTGGGTATATTATTTTTTGGGTACACTGATACACCTCACAACTATCGGGTGTACTTTCTGACTAGTAGGAAGACAATGGTTCATATGAATGTCAGATTCGTTGAAGAGAAGACCATTCAATTTTCCCTTCAGAGGGATATTGAGCTACATGTGGACGAGGAAATTTCAGCTCATAAGGTTGAGGAGCCTTAGATTGATGTGGAGAAGCTACATGCAGAGGATCTGGGATTGGAGATATCCTCTCAAACAGGGTCTTCCAAAGAAGGAAGAAAGCACACCAGAGAGGCTGAAATATTGTTGGATGATGCATGGGAGAATGTGGGAGCACCCACTTCTCAGCATAGGCAAATGAGGACACCTAAGAGGTACACTGGATACATGGTTCTCATGGGACAATGTGTTGTGACAGAGCCATCTTCCCTTAAGGAAGTAGTACATCCACTGGTTTGGGTTGATGCCATGGTGGAGGAGTATGACTCCATAGTTTGTAACAATGTTTGGAATGTGGTAACAAGACCAATGGACAAGTCAATGGTGAGCTCTTGTTGGCTTTACAAGGTAAATAAAGTTGCATATGGTAGTGTGGAGAAGAAAAAGGCCATATTTGTGGCCCGTGGCGTTTCACAGGTAGAGGGGATTAACTATTATGAGACATTTTCTCCTGTTGCAAGGTACTCAATGATTAGATCTATATTGGCGCTGCCAGGACAAATGCGTTGGAAGATACATCTATCGATATGAAGAAAACCTTCCTTAATGGCATGACTAAGGAAGAGGTGTACATAGAGCAACCTGAAGATTTTGAGACCATTAACCGTGAGTCGCATGTGTGCCAACTCAAGAGAGTGATGTATGGGCTGAAGCAAGCACCTCATGCTTGATGCACCAAGATAGATAGCTACTTCACCTGGTTGGGCTTAACGAAGAGTGAAGAGGATGCGAACCTGTACCACATAGTCGTGGAAGGTAAGCTGTTGATCATTGTACTTTATGTTTATGATCTCATACTGACAGGTGATGATCAACTGATCAAATATTGCAAGGAGGACCTTGCAAGAGAGTTTGAGATGAAGGGCATGGGGCTCATGCATTACTTTCTTCGTATGGAGGTATGGCAAGGAGATGGGGCATTGTTTATGTCTCAGATCAAGTATGCCAACATGATCCTCAAGATATTCCGCATGGAGAGTAGAAAACCCATGGAGACTCCTTTAGTAGGTAAATGGAGGAAGGACAATGTTACTTTAGGGGAAGTAGTGGAAGATACTGTTTAAGGATAGTTTGTGGGTTACCTCATCTACTTGGTGAACACATGACCAGATATGTGCTATGCAGTTAACCAACTTAATCAAGTGATGGTTAGGCCTACCAAGCTATATTGGAAGGAAGCAAATCATGTATTGAGATAGCTCAAGGGAATTTCTCAGTATGGATTATGGTATAGATGGACAGAGGGAGTGAAGCTTCAAGTCTTCACCGATGTAGATTGGGTAGGGAGTTGATTTGACTAGAAGAGCACATAAGGAGGAATATTTAGTATTGGGTCAAAGATAGTTTCTTGGTACAACAAGAAACACAAATCAGTTGCACATAGTTCGATAGAGGTAGAGTACATGGTTGCGATTCAGGCATCATGTGAGGCCATATGGATGAGGAAGATCCTAGTTGGTTTGTTTGGTCAGCATATGGATGTAACTGTGATTTACTGCAATAATCAGAGTTGTATCAAACTCTATGAAAATCCAGTTTTTCATGATCGTTCCAAGCATATTGATATCCGATATCATCATCTCATAGGTTGTGTATTGAGGTGGATTATGTTGTTAGAGTACATTCCCACAGAAGAGCAAGATGCTGACATTTTGACAAAGGAATTGTCAAGATGTAAACTTGACTTTCATAGAGACAAGACTGTAGTAGATGATAATCCCTTTCTTATTGATAGTGAGTGTTGAGAAATGGCAACAAGAAATTCTAGTTTAATTTGTCCTTGAATTAAACTAAGAAATAAAATTGAATTCTATTCACATAGAAACTTGGAAATAGTTAATTAAGTTTAATTAACTTAATCAGCTTAGGAATTTAAAGTTGGAAGTCTTTCTATAGTCATGTATATGTTCTCCCTAAATTTTAGGAGTCCAGTATGAGCATAAATTGAGTTGTAAATTAGATAACTCAATTTACTAAGTTATGTTCAATTAAATTAGTTCCAAACTATTTGTGGAACTAATAGAGGGTTAATAGTTAGATGGTGCACTAGTGCATCCACAAGTGTAACTCTAGTTAACTGAATATTCCCTCATCAAAAAATCATGCATGTTAATTTAGAGAATGAACCAGTTGAGACTAGAGTGCAGGGAAAATGTATTATGAGTTGTGTGATTTACTGAGTTATAAATATCATGCACGTAATCAGAGAAGAACATATGTTTAGATTATGTAGTTTTGGAAGCATGAATTCCCTTTAAATATTGGCTATTCATCCTTGGAATTATGCAAGATATTAGGGGCTTGGAGAGCTATTGAATAGGCTAAGGATTTGGCTTGAGCTAGCTTGTAAGATGAGAGAGTTGAGCATGATTATGTACAATTTTTCAAGTGAGAACAAGCTTTGTATCTTCACACATATTTATTATATATGCAATACATATAGCGGGGTTTTGAGCAGTGGCTTTCCCCAGATACATCTTATGTTATGTTCGATTGATTTATCTTCCTCTTATTCATATTTTTTTCATTGATCTATTGGCTTCTGCTGGTTGAAAGTAGAAGTAGATTCTTGTCCTTTGCTTTAGTACATTGCATGAGCCTATGAATCTATAGGATTTTCTACATAAGAAACTTACCTTGGGGTCCCATTGAACTTTTGGATAGCTTAAGCCTCAGTCCCTCCCATGCTATAGGCATGACCCCAGCTAGAAACCCAAAGTCACTCTCACAAGCTTTCCTAATAGTGACTAGAGACCCAAGCTATTAGTGCTATGTCAACAACTCCGAGATTTGGACAACCTTTTCAGGCCCAAAGCCCAGGTGACTGCCCATAATTTAACCATTTATTCAGATCAGTAAAATAACATGGAAGTGACAGTATTTAAGTAGATACTTGTTCAATACCTTGACTCGACCCTTACTACTCACAACAGGAATTTCATCAAACATATTTCAAATATGTAATCTATAGGTGTAATTAACATATTTGAGCATAGGAGTGTCACACCTATATGAGATTCTCTATGAAGCATTGTATCCTTATCAAATTAGCTTCCATTTCATCCATTAGGTCATAGATACATTGATCATTCAATACCAAGTAAGAACATGATGAGAGCCATTCATGGTTACTATCATAAAACATGTAAATAACCAGCATACTAGCGACAAAAATACCAATGAAATCACAACCATATAAACGACATATAATCCATCATAATACTTTTAGAAATACCAAGATAAATAAAATTTCATTGATGATGCAAAATCCAAACCTGGGATGGAACTTCCACATTCTACCAGAATGTAGAATGGTTGAGCCAAATCTCTCTTCAGCCATTCACCAATGTGCCATATTCTAAGCATGAATGTGGGATCTAATAGAACACATCAATCAAAAACCATCTAGGGCTTCAAGAGGCCATCGACCTCAACCCATCAAATAGTGATTCCACCTCACAGTCACACATCACAAAACCAACATCATATTGGTCTCTATCCAAGCCTTCCAGGGATCCAGAGCATTTGTTCCAACCCAGCTTCTAGGACTAGTAACTCAACCCACAACTACCACTAGGCTCTCAAGTGTTTGTCCAACTAAGGCTCAAGGACTAGTAACTCAACCCACAGCTGTTGCGGGGCTCTAGAGTGTTTGTCCAATAAAGGCTCCAAGACTATTAACTCAACCCACAATTGCTACGAGGCTCCAGAGTGTTTGTTTAAGCAAGGCTCTAGGACCAGTAACTCAACCCACCAAGGTCTCCAAATAATTTTTCCAACCAAGACTACGGGACTAGTAAGTCAACCCAATTTGCTACAGGGCATCTAGAGCATTTGTCTAACCAAGCCTCCTGGACTACTAACTCAGCCCAAGCCATTACAGGGCTTCTAGAGTGCTTTTCCAACAAAGGATCCAAGAACTAATAACTCAACCCAAGCTAAGAAAACATGAGAACCAACAAAATCAATCAAGGAAATAAACCCATAAACTCCATGACTATCCAAGAAATGGCAAGGCTAGGAAATACACTGTCAATCATGACCATCCTCCATGCCAATGATAGATCATAACCAAGAAACCCCATGCATGTGCCATGCATACCAAAAATAGTGAAGAAATATTACACGCAACTTAGTTTTGATGTAGCTATTGATCCTAATGCCATCTTGCACCTTATTTCTTTTCCTTTTCCTTCATGCTCCAAAAATTCAAGTATGGCCACACCCTCCAAGAGTGCTCCAAGAAAACTCTAAGCCTCCAAGAGTATGTGAGAGAGAGAGAAAATAGAAGACAACTCCACCAAAACCTATCAAAGGCCTACCAATTGATCGTCAGAAGCTTTTTTATGAATGAGGCCTATTTTTTCTTCATTTTCCATTATTTTCCTTCATTTTCCTCTACACATGTGACCTATGACCTTTCACCTTCCTTTTCTCCTAATTTCCTTTCTTTTCTTAAATAATAGGTCAATTAATGCCTCATTCCTTTCCAAATCCTTTTCCATTGTCTTTGCTAATTCCCATAGCCATAATAACCGAATCAACACCCACCAGGATGTTTCTCCCACCATTCATCTTGGAATATGTGTCCCATCATCGTGCCCTTATATTTTATATTTACATGGATTTTTAACCAGGGCTATTACAATACCCTCCCCTTTGGGGGAACACCTTCCTCCATGTTGAATGACACCTATAACCAACACGATTTTTGAAAACAAAACATACTTCCAATGGAGCTTTATAACATAGCTCCTTGCAGTATTTACAATGACCATTTGCTAAAACATGATAAACATACCATTTACAGGAGCTTTATAACATAGTTCATTATGATATTTACAATAATAAACACATATACACATACACATCTTCTTCAACCAACAAATAACCATACTATCTATGGAGCTTTATAAACTAGCTTGATACAGTATTTACAATGATATACACATATGCACACTTTCTCAACCAAAATATAAAAGGATATGATGCCTGCATCTGTAACAAGGGAATCCAGAGGCTCCCACCCACACCCTCAAAATAATACCTGGATTCACCTCCTTCCCAGGAAGTCCATAATCCACTGCAAAGTCAAACTGCATCCAATGCCAAATGTTATAGTCCTATGCTACTTGTCCTCTCAGTGAATAGTTACTAACACATTGGTCCAACGTGCACTCCCAGTGTGCACCTGATTCCATTTGGTAATGATAATTACCCAAACAAATCCATCCCTTGTCTCCTCTTCTCTTCTACACAGTCCCTCTGGCAACTTGGTCAACCCTTTATGTGCAGTTACCCACCTTCCAAGTTGAACTGGAACCCCCATCTCGGGCAATCCATCCCTTGGCAAGGCTTCCTCACATTGGAAGATACAAAACCAAGGAATATCCCTACCTCAAAACCATCATATCAATCATAACATGCTCATGGAAATCAATGGACACTATTGGGTACCAGTGTCCCACAATGGCCCTATTCATGAATTCTTTAGTAGCATACTATTGCATTTTCCAATTCCTTTTGTTGTTGAAAATTCTTGTAGTCGATTTCAATCACCCAACCAGGAATTTCATGCATTCATGTACCAAGCACATAACTTCCATTATATTTAAAATAAATTGAAATAAATTCACATCACACCTCATTGGTAGCTCTTCAATAAGGTACATTTGCAATCCTATTTGCTTCCTGTCACAACAAGTCAAACTAGGATATTTGACCAAATCAACATATATAAAAATATGTCATCAGGTTAGCTCAAAGAATAACCATCATAGATCAAAATCATAAATCAAATGTAGCCATCGTAAACCAAAATCATAATCCACATGTAATCATCATATAAGAGAATCATAAATCACATGCACAATAAAACTGAAATAATATAATGATACTTATCCTTTAATCAATCCTTACTTCTACCTTTGTTATTATTTCGTACGCACACTAGATCAGTTTCCACATGCAACAAACACCTAGTGTCTTCTCCTCAACCAAGTGCACATATACATAGTCTACGTCACACACATACAACCACACACAACATACAACTCCATGGAAGACATGCCCCTACACCTAACATAGAACACATACACCTACGTCCACTCTAGATAATAGAATACATACTCCTACATCCAGTGCATAACATAATACATACACCTACAATTGGCATACAACACAACACAATACATCTATACCTTATGTACAACACCACACAATACATGAACCTACACAATGCACATACCTAGTATTGCATGCCCTCAGCACAACATGTATGACATGCACACAATACCACATGTGCACCAATACCATATGTACAACATGTACATAGTACCACCTATAGACTACACCACCTGCACAAAATGTGCACAGCATCACATGTACATGACATCACCTGCACAACATGTACACAATGCCACATGTACACTACACCACTTGTACAATGTGTACACAATACCAGATGTACATAGTACCACATGCATGACATGTATACGACACCACATGTACACATCGCCACATGCACGACATGCACATAGCACCACCTACATGAAACACCACTTGTACAACATGTACACAACACCACATGCACACATCACCACTTGTAAAATCATGCACACTACACTATTTCGAAATAGCACCACATGTACAACATGCACATAACACCACATGTACATAATACTACATATCCAACATGTACATAGCATCATCTATACATGACACCACATATCCAACATGTATATATCACCATCTATACCAAGCAATGAATATGTGACATTCATACAACACTATATGTACTAACACCTTGTACATACTATTGAATAAACAACATGTACACACGCTACGTGTGCACAATACTGCATGCACAAAATCATCAAAGATGCAACATGTACAACATGTATGACATATCCACAATAGTAAGACCACACAACTAAAACCACACTACCTCTACCAAGAAACCTTGCTTCGAGCATATTATCCATGCTTGTCCTAGCATGTTGTAGATCACACTGCTTTCATTTCGTTTATGTATCCCTTCGTATAACATGTCCATAACATAGACATAATATAATTACATAATATCAACTCATAACTAAATTATATTAACCTCATATATTTTTCATGACTACTCTTCCTAATTGATTCCTCATAAGACTAGGAACCTATTCATGTCATTCTCCTACGTCAGCAACCATTCCTACACCAAAACAATTCTTGATGATCCTGGTGGATAGTGACATAGATACATATACATAAACATTAGCATAAAACAATCATGATCCATTATGACCCTGTTAGATAACAACATAAATAAATACATATATGCATATAATCATTAGCATAAAGCAATAATGATCATAACATAAAGACTAGATATCAAGGTCAAGATTAAGAGAACTTCCTTTGTTCATGCAAAACATTGAGAACCACCATTCCCAACTTGGTCAAACCATCTTACACTTCAGGTCCATTTACATTACATTTTTTCGTTACCCTTCTCATGTCTATACTTGCTGCATAAAAAATTGTCACCTTGACATTCTACAACCTTTGTGAGTCCAATACCACTCATACATTCCTCCTTTGCAAGTCTTAAGCCTCAATTCCTCATATCAAGCCTTCTAAATAAGAGAAAGCCCTCAAAAGTTTCTCAAACTCTAGTTCCACACTTTCTCTTTACATTTCTTGTAGTCCCACACCTAATGGTCATGTCTCTTGTGCACCTGGCCACTCTGCCTCTATGTTATGGGTGTGGACCGCTATAAAAGTTAAAAGGTGCAAGTATATTCTAAAAAAACTCACTTTCAGTCATTTGTAGAAGCTTCTGGTAGGAATATTAAGGTGGCAAGTTCGCTCCCTTAAGGTTCATGCATCCCATACCTTAAGGAACTAACCCCTTTATGTGAGGAGCTTATCCCTTTGAAGAAGGACTCTATCCCTTCATAGGTGGAATTGTAACCTCCTTCCTCTGCACTATAAAATGAAGCATTGGGTTGGTTACTTGGGAGGTGGAAAGCTGAATATTTTTGAGGTGAAATGATGGTGGAACTTAGTCTTCTTAGTTGAGTTTTTATGAGGAGACATTACATACCTCTAAGATCTCATTTGGAAGAGTGCAAGGCTTGTCAAAGTAAAGGAAATTCCTATTTCGGACCCTGGTAAGAGCTTGTTCAACATCAAGGCTGAAAAGGTTGTAAGGTTCTTCTACTTCAAAGTTAATACAAATAAGTTTGTTTTTCTCAATAAGCTATTGTTTTATGGTTTATTTTATGGATTTCTTGATCACCATAATGGACATGATTTATGATATTAGCTATTCAGATGCTATTTGATGTTTTATTGTTTGTGATTGCAGGTTCTCAAAAGGAAACTCTTTCAGACGATTGAAGGATGGCTGCTACAAACTAGCGTTAGACTTAAGGTAGGGTCTAAACACCTCTATAGTTTTTGTTTATGAATCGCATATGTCTAGAGAAAGATAAATTTGTTTGTCTGTTTGTTCCTGAACTATCTTCTAATACTAGGGAGACTGGCCTTGTCCGCAAGATCGATTTATCCGGCCAACAAATTGGCGACTCCACTGGGGATCTGAATTTGGTTTTTGGTTTTCCTTTGTCTTTGACTTGAGAAACTTGTTCTCATTTTCGGTTTTTTCTTGATGTGTGTTGGATTGGGTAGTTTTTAGAATCTGGATTATTTTTTGTTTTTTTCAAAGTTTTCAGGGGACTGCCTTTCTCTTTGCAGACAGTGCGGGCATATCCACACTCATCCTTTAGTACACAGAGCAGTACTACATCTGGTTCTTCTGGAAGCCTACGGACCCTATAAAGTTTTTTGAAAAACCTAAAAAAATTTCTTCCAGTTAAGTTTAGGTTTCATTTAGGGTTTTTAGTGTCTACCTAGATCTACATTTGTTCTGTCAAAAACCTCTTGTCAGTGAGTTCTAATGGTATTTTTGTTTTAGATTATTTTCTAGAAGTTTTACATGCCTGGATTGGTTTTCACTTGGTCTCTGTAGTGACTCAAATATTAGAAGCTTGAGAAACCTCAGATTACCCTAGTGTCTTTTCATCTTCTTGATGAGTCTGACTTAGTTGTGAAATTTGTCCTTTACAAGAAATAGATTTACTTTTCTCCTTCCAAATCTTTGAACAAGCTTTGTCATAAGTTTTGAATTTCATTTTTATAAAAGAAAACATATCTGGATGTTTTGTGACTGATTTGTTATTCTAAACAAATGAATCCTTAGTTTACTGAACAACTAAGTAAAACATCCTAAAAAATAATTGAAGATTTTATTCAATTAGTTTTTTTTTAAGTTTTTAGATCTCAAAATTAGTTTTTGTAGTTTTGAGTGTTTTTCTAGACTTTGTGGATCTCTTTTGGAGAAAATTTATTTTTGTAGTTTTGAGTTTTGAAAAGAGAAAGGGATTTATTGTGAGCCTTAATTAGTAGTCTTGTTTTGAGTTCTTATTGAAAAAGACAAAGGGATTTTCTTTCCATTTACATGTTGAAAGTAGGATTTTTTTCTTAAAGAACTGCATTCTTGAATTCTTTCTTTTAGCTAGAATTTCATTGAAATAAAAATGAATTGCTTATCATTTTAGGTGCATTTTTTAGTGTTTTTGGAGTCGATTCTTCACACCATCAAAGTTTCATTTCCGTACTTATTGACTTAAAGAACAACCCATAAAAGAAATGCTTCATTAAAATTGATCTAGTAATCTTTTTTATTTCTAGGGCTCTTATCACCAATATAGCTTAGGCTAGTATCTTGGAGTAGGGAGTAATTAACTCTCCAAGATAGTTAAAACAAACAAGTAGCTATATCTTGTGGTAGAAAATAAATCCAATTGTAATTGATACATTCTCGGAAGCTTCTCTTAAAGGAGTCAATCACGAGATCATGTTCGAACCTTTGAGACAATCAAGTCTGTTTCATTAGGAAAGATAGAATATTTGCACATATTATAAATCGTAAACCTCAGATTAACCATTGTTGAGGAGCGTAGGGTCACTTGTTGGTAAACCTCAGATTGATCATGTCGAGGAGCCTTCAAGGGGATTGAGTTTTGTTACTCTGCGCTTACACGTCGATCGGATCATAGATTGTTCCCCCAGTTGTATTTGTTGTTGTTGGTAACCTTAGTGTCCATAAACGTAAGATTATTTCCTAAGGTGATGGTGAAGGATGGGTCTCACTATACCTAGAGCAGACATTGACTAGACTCACTTGGACTCTCTGGGGGGTTCTCTTCACTCGAGATGTTTTTGTGAAGAAACTTGTGCCAATTTGTTTCATTAAGCAAGTTGTCGGGGTAACTGTTCGAACCGCCCTTTCTGTATTAAAATTCTACGATGTTGGATTTCATCACCAACTAGTGTTTTTAGTACGAGAAGCTTTGGAAAAGGTATGTAGATGACACTAATGTCATCTGGCCCCATGGCCATGAGGAGCTAGATCATTTCCTCTATCACCTCAATAGCCAGTCCTCAGCTATTAAGTTCACCATGGAAAAAGAGGTCAATGGCAGCCTCCCTTTTCTAGATATTCTTATTTCTAAGAAGGACGACGGATCTCTCTCCCACTTTGTGTTCTACAAGAAAATGCACACGGAGTAGTATCTTCATGTTGATTCCCATCATTTCCCTGCGCAGAAGATGGGGGTTCTGTTGAGTCTTGAAAATGTCATTCATTTCCATTACACTTTCACTATTATGTCCATTATATCACCTCCATTTCACTACTATGTCACCACATTCATCCCACTTTCATTATCATTGGGCCACATTTATTTTTTTGCAATCTTTATTAATTCTAAGCCTTCTAAGTGAATTTGTGGTTAAAAATTAGAAAATAATGTGCATGTGCTTATACCTAACAAATGGGTTGAGATTGTTGACATGTGTAGGTTGAAAGGAGGCTTCTAGAAGACCCTTATGTGGCACTCTAAAGCCAAATTCGAATTTGAGTGGAAAGAATCATGGGATCATGAGGATATGTGTCACATCTCCTAATTGTATTGTAACTCTAAGAAGACATGTGTCTTATCAGTTCCTATTTTGATTAGGACTCTAGAGGTAGAGGGAGAGTTTCATGGATTCTCATTAATGAGATGGCTCTCATCTTTTTGTATAAATAGGAGATCTCTCTCCTTCATTTGTTAGTCTTTTTAAGTCTTTTTAGTCCCTAGTTCTTAAGATTGTAGTTCTTCCTTGATGGCTTTTGAAAGCTTGGAGAACTTTGTTGTACTTTGTATTTTGAAGAATTTGAATAAAGCTTTGATGTTCTCAACATGGAAGGAGATGTGAAGTAGATGTCATGGAGCACATTAGAATGTAAGGTAGAGTAGATTTCATTTTGTAATTTTGTTTTGATTTCATTATGTCATTTGATTGCTTTCAAATTTGATAGTTTAGATTTTCCATTCATGCAATTTTAATTCATGTAAGTGTGTTCAACCGGTTGATTGTAGATTAGTTTTTTTTTCTTTACATGTTTTTGCATCAAATAGTGACATGAGATTTACCTCTCTGCTGAATTTGTTTTTTTTAGCTTTTCAATTTCAGTTATGCTTTGATTTCAGTCTTGTTCATTTGCTTTATTAAGTTAGTTTAGAAATCAACTCACTCATGTCATTGATGGTTACCTCTGAAAGCCATAGTGAGACTAACTGGCAAGGGATCGAAATATGAATGTTGTGATTTGATTTTAGTTTACTTTTCTGCAATTAGATATTGGATTACTCATTTCATTGACGGTTACCTCTGAAAACCATAGAGAGACTAAGTAGCGAGGGATCGAAATATGAATGTTGTGATTTGATTTTAGTTTACTTTTCTGCAATTAGATATTGGATTTCTCATTTCATTGACAGTTATTTCCGAAAGCCATAGCGAGACTAACTGGCGAGGGATCGAAATATGAATGTTGTGATTTGATTTTAGTTTACTTTTTTGCAATTAGATATTGGATTGCTCATTTCATTGACGGTTACCTCCGAAAGCCATAGTGAGACTAACTGGCGAGGGATCGAAATATGAATGTTGTGATTTGATTTTACTTTTTATTAGTTTGCAATTTTTGACTTGTTTGAGTGCAATAGCTTAACTTTTATTTTCGTATTTAGGCAAGCAGCAGAGACAATGATTTCATGATCAGTATTTCATATTTTGTTTGATTGAAGTAGCTGCATACTTAAACTTTTGTTTAAGTACTAATTCCATCAATAACATGTTTTGAGATCTTTCAAAGTGCTAAGTTTTGGAAGTTACCGTTAGGGACATAAACCTTGTCTTGAAATCTACATCCATACTTGACCTTTAAAAGTATTCTTAAGACCTTAGAATAGGATTTCCATTTTCATTAGACACTTTAGGAGATCAACAAAAACAAAACCTGAAAACAAAACAAAATCTATAAAACAACGAAGTAAGAAAAAGGTTAACTAAGCACAGATGGTGCACCACACTTCATCAGTTTACGATACCCGAATTGATAATTTATGTAGAGCAATTTAAGACGTTAAATTGACTAGACAGTAACCGAGGCATTAGGCATATAAATTGAAGGAAAGTTTAGTAACTAGTGTGATGCGGATAAGGTATGATGTAGAATAATGTGGATATCAAGTTGTAAATCCTATGACATGGCAACATCGGTGAGTGACACATGGAACTCATTTTTGGTCAATTTGGATGGTTGATTGGATGATTGGAAGGTGACACATGGAAGGTACATTTCAACACTCAAACTCATGGCAAGAATTGATTGATCATAGTAGATGACATGGTAGGTGTAGTGGCAGGTAACTTGGTAGATGACATAGCAATGGTGGATCTCATATTGGGATACTAGGGCACCGAGCATTGAAGTCCATTTTTATATATAAACATTAAGGTCAGTATCCCATATGACATGGAAAAAATGACCTAACACAAATGACATGGATTAAGGACCACGTGCAACATAATGATTGGTCCATGGTGGATTGACTTGGAAGATAGTGATTGGTCCATGGTGTACTTATGTGGAAAACTGAGAGGTCTCGAGACTTGCACCATCTCCATATTTGTTAATGTTCTTCCGTATATTTAGTTTTGGCCAAAAATCCAATTTTGTGGGCCTTAGTTATTAAAAACCAAGGTCTCTGCCTTTGTGGGCTCTACGCCAAGCTACCAAGGTACTGGAATGGGACCAACAGTAAATAAGCCTGGTATGGACTAGTTTGGTATGATCAAGAAAATGGCCTTCGATTACAGGAAAGTTAGATAGGTTTGTTACTTGTAGAATCTATTTATTGATACATTTAAAATTGGAAGAGTACCAGAGCAATATGTTATGATCAAGGTCACAACACATGCTCATGGGTGCTTAGCAATTTAGCACTAGAATTAAAATATTGGTACCGAAATGTTTGCAATTGGATCATATTAGAGCAGTGTGTTAGAACCAAGGTCATATCACATGGTCATGGGAGCTTGCGAGTTTAGAGCCTAGAGATAAAGAGACATCAAAATAGACTAATATATGATATGAAAGGTAAATGTCCAGTGGTCATGGTTTCATTAGAGATGATGGTCATAGAGCATGGTCATGTATAGTTTGAAGGGAGCGAGTGTTATGTCATTTGGATGAAGGGAGATATCAAGTAACAAGAAACTAAAGGTGGCACCATATATAAATATGAATGCATTGTTAAAAAGAAGTCAATTGTGCATAGGATATGTGTGTGTGAACAAAGATGTGTGAGGGACCTGGGCCAGTAAAGAGAAGAATAGAGAATTGAAGTGCAAAGCATAGTGCATAATATGCTCCTTAGTAGGGGGAGAGGTTAGTGTGATAATTGAGCCAATGAAGAGAGCGCAGAGCGATTTCAATTCGGTGTAGTGTGCCTAAGGATTGCATGTTAACCAAGAAATATTTGATAGTTGTTGTAGTAAAGAGATTAAGAGAGATTTGATATCAAGAAGTCTAAATGAGGAGAATTAATAAGATTTCATGTTCTAGTATGAAAATGTGATGAAAAAGGGATCTGTGAGGAAAAAGTAGATTGGATTAGTGAATCCAAGGGCTATTGGTGTCTTCTAGAAAGTTAGTGCTTGCAAATATCAGGGGATTGATGTCTCCTGTAAGTGGATGCGTACAAATATTGTGATACTTAGGTTGGTGCCTACATAAACCAATTAATTAAAAGAAGTTTTGTGGTTTTCTCCTAAATGGGTTTTGACGTATATCTTGTGTTCAATGCTCTCATGTGATTGATGTCTTATAAAATTCCATTATGTTTATTAAACCCCCATAGTATAAGTAAGAATACAACAATTAGTATCAAAGTTGGTTCCTTCAAGGATAGTTTAAACAATGGAAAGTAGATCTTAAAGGACGAGTGGTCAGTCAGGATGGAACTTTTTCAAACAGAGAACCTCTATTTGGTGGAACCAATTATGCTTTCTGGAAAGAAAGAATGATAACCTATTTGATGTCTCTTGGTGTTATCATTTGGATGTCTATCGAGGATGAATACAGTGCTCCAACAACTCCTCCAATAGATCCAAATGGGAGAATGGCCTTTACAAACAATTCCAAAGAAATGAATGCAATTTTATGTGGTTTTGCTGAATCTAAGTTTGTTAAAGTGTACAATGTAAATAAGCCACAGAGATTTGGGATAAGCTTCATAAAATATATGAACTAGATGAGAAAGTAAAGACAACCAAACTTCAAACACAAATAATGCAGTTTGAAAATCTAAAAATGAAATAAGATGAAGATATTGCAGGATTATTTGTTTAAGTAGATGAAGTTGTAAACACCAGTAAAGGACTTGATGAAAAGGTTGATGAAACAATAATTTTTGAGAAAGTGTTGAGATCTCTTCCCATGAGAGTCACTACTAAGATTTTAACCATTGTGGAGATGAAAAATATAGACACTTAAAGATGGGTGAACTACATGAAATACTCACATCATATGAAATGAGGATTAGAATAGAGAATTCAGGATCAAAGGAAGTTTCCTTCAAATTCTCAAAGAAAACAATGAACAACAAGCCCAAGATTGCTCCAACTATGAATTAGATCCAGAGGTAGCTCAACTATTAAGGAAGATCTAGTGTGCAAAGGGTACACATAAGTAAAAGGTATTTGTTTTGAAGAAACTCTTGCTCCTATAGCTAGACTTGAAGCAATCAAAATGTTTTTGGCATTCGCATCTTTCAAAAAAATTAAAGTATATCAAATGGATGTCAAGTCAACATTTTTGAATCATGACCTAGAAGAAAAGGTGTACATTGAACATGTAAAGGGATTTCATCTGTCAAAAGAGACAACCTAGGTATGTAGACTAAAGAAAGCTCTTTATGGGTTAAAGCAAGCTCCTATGGCCTGTTATTGAAGATGATGGATAATTACAACAAAAATGATTCAAAAGGGGCACATCATTGAAATTAATAATGATAATTTATTTATTATTGTTGTATATGTAGATGATATCACTTTTGGATGTGATGATGATCAAACGTGTCAACAATTTGCAATTGACATGCAAAAAGAATCCAAAATGTCCATGCTTGGGGAACTATAGTTCTTCCTTGGATTGCAGGTTTAGCAATAGCGAAAAGGATATTTATCTCTCAAGCTATATATCTCAAAGAAATATGGAGGAAAAATTGAAATGGAGGAACGTAAACCTATTAGTACACCCATTATAATAGGCTGTAAACTCGACAAGGATGATGAATCTCTAGAGGTAAATCAACCTATGTGTCAATCTATGATTGGAAGGATGGAAGATTTCATTCAAACTTAAAGGAAACTCATCTACAGGTAGTCAAGAGGATTTTTAAATATTTGAAATGAACACTAGACTTTGGCTTATGTGCTCAAGGAGCAAATACTTCACTCTAACAAAATACACAAATGGATATTAGTCAGGAAATGTTGATGATAAGAAAAGCACAAGTGGAGTATAATTCTTCTTGGGAAACCTTTTAGTATTATGGGTGAGTAAGAAACATTCATCGATCTCTTTATCTATGCATGAAGCAAAGTATATCGCAATAACTGCATGTTGCACTCAGGTCCTTTAATTGAAACAAAATCTAACAAACATCAAGGTAGAAAATGCTCACTCTATTTCAATTATGTGTTATAATAGAGGTGAAATTCATATTTCTAGTAATCTTGTTATGCATTCCAAGACAAAGTATATCCCTATCAAATATAATTTCCTTATAGAATAGGTAGGTTATCACACAATGAGGCGGGAACATATTGCTACTAAAGGAAAATTTGCAAATCTATTCACCAAACCTCTTCCCAGAGAGCCATTTGAATATATACGATAGAGGTTGGGAGTGATATCTCTCCCATCTCATTAGTATTGTAAGTGTGGGATATGGCAACTCTTTGGCACATGTCAAGGCTATGAAAACTTTAGAAAGTGAGTTGTAGGAGAATAATAATGAAATGGAAAGTTTCCAAAATACATGTAATTAGTATAAGCTTCCACATCAGTAATTGGTATCAAACCTTACATCAATAGCTAAGAGCATCAATTGTTTTATGCTCATTTTATATTAAAATAGGGGGAGAGTGTTAACTAGAAGCAACATCAGTTTGGGGGGCTTGTGAATCAGAGATCCAAATGAGATGATGTGAAATGTCAGGAGCCCATTGATCTCGTAGGGGGATTCAAAATGTAAGTGGAGACATGTTGACAATAAAACATGGAGATTTACAAGCTAAAGACATATCCCTTTGGAACTGATGTCAAAGGGGGAGAAATGCCATGCAAATTATTTGATTTTAGATTGGTCATCAAGAGATTGCAAATTGGCAGGATTGAAAATCAGCAATAGTGCTAAAATATCAAACATTGCCATCAATGTCAAATGGGGATATTGTTAAACATTGATTTTTCATTAATGTCAAGTTCATGGGGAGTTCCCATTGATTTCATGGCACAAAGAGGGTCAATGGCCCTTATTCATTCTAGGGGAACGAAGCCAGTATATAACAATATGTGCGAAGACTTTAAAACTAAAATCAAACAAATTTTCCATCAAAACAAATTTATTAATCACATGCAATAATTTTTTATTAAGTTATGAATAAAGGGTACCAAATAGATTTATTCATGTTAACCATATCGGGGTACTGGGCATTAGACTCTTATTTCACATCTATATCTAGGAATCTGGATATCTGATAGTGTATCATGCTAAAGAGTTAGCCAAATGAACTATATTTTAAAATTTCTTCTTGGCTAGTAGGTGGGGCACAATGTAGGTTGTAGTGATGTCAACGACTTATGATAGATGATTTGGAACTAATGGATCCCCATATCAAGACACCAAGGTAATGAGCATCAGGTATATAGCATAATGGAAAGGTCAATATATGATGTGACATGGCTAAGGTACGATGTAGCATCACATGGAAAACAAGTATCATATATTATGATGAGGAAGCATAGACAAGTGACACATAACACTCATTTTTGTTTGATTTGGATGTCCACGTAGACGATCGATAGGTGATGCATGGAAGGCACACATCAATACTCAGACATGTGGTGGGAACTAATCGATCACAACAAATGACATGATAGCTGTAATGGAAAGTGACTTGGGAGATAACATAGCAATGGTGGGCCTTGTACCCAGGTACCGAGTCATGTGCACTAGATTCCATTTCTATATATATTCATCAACGCCGGTATCCAGTAGGATGTGGAAGATATGACATGGCATAAGGACCATGTGCTAGACAATGATTAGTCCATGATGGATTGACATGGAAAACCCTGAGTTCTCGAGACTCATGCTAGGACCATGTTCGGCAAGGCTCTCCTGTGTATTTGGTTTTGGCTGAAAAGCCAAGGTTGTGGGCCTTAGTTGTAGAAAGCCAAGGGCTTAGCCTTTGTGAGCTCTATACCAGTGTGCTAGAATGGACCAACAATAGAGCATCCTAGTCCATATTGGTCTAGTATGATGAGGAAAAGTGTCGTCAATTGCAAAAAAGTCAAATAAGTTTGTCAATTTCATAATCTATCTATCGAGATATTTGTAATTGGAAGAGTACATGAGAAATATGTTAGGATTGAGGCCATGGAACACAATCATGGGTGCTTAGTAGTTTAGCACTTGGAACTAAAGCACCAGTATCGGGATGCTTGCAATTTTAGTATACTAGAGCGGTGTGTTAAAATCAAGGTCATGGCACATGATTGTAGGGGCTAGAGGGTTATGTGCCTCGAGCTAAAGAGATATGATAACAATCTAGTATCTGGTATGAAAGGTAAATGTTCCAATGATCGCAGTTCTGTCAAATGTTATGGTCATAGAGGATGGCCACCATTATAGTTTGGAGAGCTCAAATGCTACAAAAATTGAGTAGAAGAGAGCTACTAGGTAACGAGAAATTAAAATGGCACCATATATAAATATGAATGCATTGTTAAAGAGAAGTGGATTATGTAGAGTGCACATGAGTGTGAACAAAGTTGTGTATGATATCTGGGCCAATAAAGGCAACAATAAATAATTTAAGTGTAGAGCGGAGTGCATAATCTGTGCGTGAGCAGGGAGAGAGCTATGTGTGATAACTAGGTTAGTGAAGAGAGTGCAAAGTAGATTGCAATTATTTTTCATTAATGTCAAGTTCATGGGGAGTCCCCGTTGATTTCATGGCACAAAGAGGGTCAATGGCCCTTATTCATTCTAGGGGAACGAAGCCAGTATATAACAATATGTGCGAAGACTTTAAAACTAAAATCAAAGAAATTTTCCATCAAAACAAATTTATTAATCACATGCAATAATTTTTTATTAAGTTATGAATAAAGGGTACCATATAGATTTATTCATGTTAACCATATCGGGGTACTGGGCATTAGACTCTTATTTCACATCTATATCTAGGAATCTGGATATCTGATAATGTATCATGCTAAAGAGTTAGCCAAATGAACTATATTTTAAAATTTATTCTTGGCTAGTAGGTGGGGCACAATGTAGGTTGTAGTGATGTCAACAACTTATGATAGATGACTTGGAACTAATGGATCCCCATATCAAGACACCAAGGTAATGAGCATCATGTATATAGCATGATGGAAAGGTCAATATATGATGTGACATGGCTAAGGTATGATGTAGCATCACATGGAAAACAAGTATCATATATTATGATGAGGAAGCATAGACAAGCGACACATAACACTCATTTTTGTTTGATTTGGATGTCCACGTAGACGATCGATAGGTGATGCATGGAAGGCACACATCAATACTCAGACATGTGGTGGGAACTAATCGATCACAACAAATGACATGATAGGTGTAATGGAAAGTGACTTGGGAGATAACATAGCAATGGTGGGCCTTGTACCCAGGTACAGAGTCATGGGCACTAGAGTCCATTTCTATATATATTCATCAACGCTGGTATCCAGTAGGATGTGGAAGATATGACATGGCATAAGGACCATGTGCCAGACAATGATTGGTCCATGATGGATTGACATGGAAAACCCTGAGTTCTCGAGACTCATGCTAGGACCATGTTCGGCAAGGCTCTCCTGTGTATTTGGTTTTGGCTGAAAAGCCAAGGTTGTGGGCCTTAGTTGTAGAAAGCCAAGGGCTTAGCCTTTGTGGGCTCTATACCAGTGTGCTAGAATGGACCAACAATAGAGCATCCTAGTCCATATTGGTCTAGTATGATGAGGAAAAGTGTTGTCAATTGCAAAAAAGTCAAATAAGTTTGTCAATTGCATAATCTATCTATCGAGATATTTGTAATTGGAAGAGTACATGAGAAATATGTTAGGATTGAGGCCATGGAACACAATCATGGGTGCTTAGTAGTTTAGCACTTGGAACTAAAGCACCAGTATCGGGATGCTTGCAATTTCAGTATACTAGAGCGGTGTGTTAAAATCAAGGTCATGGCACATGATTGTAGGGGCTAGAGGGTTATGTGCCTCGAGCTAAAGAGATATGATAACAATCTAGTATCTGGTATGAAAGGTAAATGTTCCAATGATCGCAGTTCTGTCAAATGTTATGGTCATAGAGGATGGCCACCATTATAGTTTGAAGAGCTCAAATGCTACAAAAATTGAGTAGAAGAGAGCTACTAGGTAACGAGAAATTAAAATGGCACCATATATAAATATGAATGCATTGTTAAAGAGAAGTGGATTGTGTAGAGTGCACATGAGTGTGAACAAAGTTGTGTATGATATCTGGGCAAATAAAGGCAACAATAAATAATTTAAGTGTAGAGCGGAGTGCATAATCTGTGCGTGAGCAGGGAGAGAGCTATGTGTGATAACTAGGTTAGTGAAGAGAGTGCAAAGTAGATTGCAATTAAATGTAGTGTGCCAAAAGATTACAATTTAACCAAGAAAGGTCTAATGGTTGTTGTAGTAAAGAGACAAAGAAAAAGATCATTGATGAAGAAGTCTAAGTGAGGAGAATTAACAATAGTGCATGTAGATTTGGTCTAAAAATGTGATGAAAAAGGGATATGTGAGGAAAAAGTAGATTGGATTAGCGAATCCAAGGGGGATTGGTGTCTCCTACAAGTTGGTGCTTGTAAATTTGAGGGGATTGGTGTCTCCAACAAGTTGGTGCTTGAAAATCTGAGGGGATTAATGTCTCTTTTAGGTGGGTGCCTACAAAATAATGTAATAGTAGGTTGTTTCTTACATAGATCAATTAATTAAAAGAATTTTTGTGGTTTTCTCTAGACGGGTTTCATGTATATCATGTGTTAAATTCTCTCATGTGATGCTTGATGTCTTATCGTGATTGAATTATTTTAACTGTGTAAAATTGTATTATACTAATTCACCCCCCCAGCATAATTATGAATCTAATAATGGCAAGCCCTACCTTATAAATTTTGAATCAGGGAGCCTCACTCCCCCATTTCCATGGGAGATTAATCTATAAACTACCATGTATACTCCAATGGAAAGTTTGTCAATGACTCTAATTAATAAAATGACATGAAGAACATGCCTTACATTTTTCATTATATATTTCAACAACTAAAATATAAATTATAAAGACCAATCATAGCCACAAAATTCAACAGTCCCTCTTAGCTAGGGAGGTATTCATAATGGCTATACAGATGTTCTCTAGTTGACAAATTTCTCTATGAAAAGGTTATAACAATTCATCACTAACGTTAGCATCATTCAACTACCATAGTTTTGGCAAAGGACTTTCACACATGGTAAATCAACATCGTCAACAAGTTACCATAATTCAGGTAGGCAACTATGACTTATGGTGTTTCCTCACCATAATCCTAGTTGTTACTCTTGCACATGGTACATCATTAACGTCAACTAGTCACCATAATTATGGTCTATCTGAAACATAGTTTACTGACTAGTATTGGTTCACCATCATTCAAGTCAGTATCTTTGAAACATGGTGAATATCCAAAGGCCACACTCTACTTGAGTAATTCTAGGTCTAATGCTAAATGATCTCACTCAACTTGTCTAGAGAGTTTTGAGCTTGATGTTGAAAGTCACCCACTCAACTGAGTGATCTTGGGCCTCTAGGACCATTCTTCCTAATTCCAATTAGCATACTTGACACATGAAGAATGGTTGTCCTTTGTTGGACCATTCTCCCTAATTTCTATCATACTTGACATAGGGATAATATTTATCCCTAATTCTATCTCATCAGCACTCCCTCTCACTGAAGGATGTATTCTCAATAAGTTCAAGTTTGTCCCTGAAATATACAAACTTCACTCTAACTAGAGGCCTTGTAAGAATATTAGTTATCTTCTTATGATAGAGATTTGTTGGAGCTTCATTATTCCCTTCTGCACCATGTCATGAATGAAGTGGTACTTGATATCAATGTGCTTCAACCTATCATGGAAAATTGGATTCTCTGCAAGCTTCACATGACTTTGATTGTCACAATATATCACGGTCGGTTCCAACACCTGATCAAATAGTCCTACGAGTAAATTCTGAAGTAACATTACTGCAGAACTTGCTAAACTAGATGTGATATACTCGGCCTCAGTAGTACTAATTACAGCAAATGTTTGTTTCCTACTCATCCAAGAAACCATAGCATAGCCCAGACTAAAGTAATTTCTAGATGTACTCTTCCTGTCTTCTGCACTCCTTTCCCAATTTTAATATGTATATAATTGCAACTATATATCAATGTTTGATACATATCTCAAACCATATTCAATTTTACCATGCAAATATATCAATATATGCTTTGTTGCAATCCAATGATCATGTCTCGGTTCCACCTAGAACTAGCTCAAAGTGTTCACTAGAAAGAAAATGTCCAGCTTGGTATTATCCAAATACTTTAAGGAGCGAATAAACCTATGGTACTATTAGCCCTGAGATGCAGTGCTGCCATTTTTGAAGGTTGAAGGAAGGACCCAGTCTGCTTTGTTGTCCTTAAAGAGGGTCTCGCACTGACCATTACCACACTTTCTCACTTACTCCACTCACATTTTGCTCTGCTCATTTCCTAACCTAACCCTCACATCCTAACGAAACCCTCTTTCTCCTTAGCGTTAAGAAAATTAACCCAAAACCCTCTCAAAACCTCACCTTTCCACCATGAGCGCCATCTACACATTTCTCGAGGACACCCTCTACCTCCGCATTCTCCATTGTTGATCTTTCCCCGCCGATCTGATGACCCGCATTTCACCCAATCACTGAAACGTGACCGATCTTTCCCCGTCGTTAGATCATCCCCGTCAGATCTAACAGCTCTCACTCATATTGCACGGACAACTAGCGTGAAAAGTACCTAATCGATGAGGGTGATTTTTCTCTCTCTTCCGCTGCGACGTGTCATTCACTGAATGGAATCGGGTGGAATCCACCGTCTACCACTTACCGCCCGATGAGCGCCCGATATAAACCATAACCGCTCAAACCAAACCACCTCCTGGTGTTATCGTCCATGCACCTCCTTCACCCGATAACTTTCTGATATGCTCACCTAAGATATAACGGCCCGAACATTTTCCTCTCCCACCATGACCTCAAACCTCCTACACACAATCTCCACCATGCATTCCTCTTGATCGGACAGCCTGCATTCATGACCACTCCTGATTATCCCCCACCTCTCTGTCACTTCTCTATCTATCCGATTTGACACGTCCATCCACCCACACACTCCATACTCCACTCCCTATCTGTTACCCGAAGGAGAAGATGGTTGGCTCTATCAGCCTGGGGACAATCTGATTGTTGAACTGAATTAACAGAAAGCATGGCCGAAGGAAGAAGGACACAACATGACTCAGCAAACATAATTAAACAATCATGGAGCTCCACTGCCATAATCCATCCAACCACCTAACAGGGCAGCACAGTACCATAATTAATTAATGTTTCTGTGATGGAAAGGAAATCACGTCCTGGAACACAATTAGACAATTAATGCCAATAGGTGGTCAATTAAGACATCCCCAACCCTGAACGGTTAAGGATCATTGTAAATGAAAACTATAAATAGTAGAAAGGAAAATGTAAGAAGGGGTTGTTGTTGTTCAGTTCAACTTCTGGAGACTGTAGATACTCTGTTCCTTGCAGCATCTCATCTTCATTTTCAGTAATACAAGCTTCTTTTGTTGTTATATGTTCAATGTCCATTTCCCCCCTATTCTAAACTTGCACCTGGATGGGTTTATTCATGCTTCTTCCTATGTTTAATGCTAGATAACTATCATCTTATCCCTGCATTGGTGAATTGGATTTGTTGTTGAATAGGTCATCTGTGTTTCTTCTGTATCTAACACTAGATAACTGTCATCTTATCTCTACTTAGATAAATTAGAGTTTCAAGCTTCATTCACTGGCTGCAGTTGGCCATCATATGTTATGTATGCATATGCTGGTGTGGTTAGTATTCTTCATTCATTCACCTAATCTACAAACTATTGAGCATTAGTGGTCTAAAGCCTTGTAAACTAAGGGTGTTTAGACATGTCTGGAGTGAAACAGAGTTGAAGTGGTTATTTGGCTTGAACCAAACCATCATCCATTCTAATAGTTCCTAGAAAAATATTGAAGTTATATGTTACCAAGCATCTCCGAGCTACAACATAAGAGAGTTTCCTGGAGAGATAACATAATTGTCGCATTGCCGGGGAGAGGAGATTGAAGCTCGACTTCCCTTGGAAACAACACAGATCCAGCTTTGATGATAGATAAATTCTGGACACATTTTTGGTTGTAATCATCTATCTGGTGACTCTATTGGAGGTCAAACCTCTTGGTGACTCCACATCATATTTCTGGCTCAGTTTGTGAGGCATACTCAGAGAAATCCTCAGAAGTCACCAACTGACCCAGTACCTGACCTTAAAAAGATCATCAAATAAAGAAAGATATCATAGAAAGGAGCATCAAGATCAGGTAAACCTAAACAATCCTCTATACCTATGCAAGAAATGCTAGTAATAGAACAAATACACGTTGAGAGTATAGCCTCTGACACTGGCAGCGAAGAAAAACTCTCAAAGGTTCATAAAGATCCTTATTCGTTAGGTTATCCTCTTGCTTTAAGCTTAAGGGAAACCTCACCTCCTGTCCCTCATACTCCTTTAGTCCTGTCAGTCACTTCTCAGCTCTCTATCATTCAAACTGCCAGTACTCTTCAATCCACCATAATCACCAAAATGGAAAGAATCATAGCTGCTATGCATGGACCTCTAGTACTGCCCACTCCTTTGAATGAAATGCCTACTGGAGAATATCAAAAATACATGCCTAAGTTCACTGGGATTGAAGGAGTTACATCTAAAGAACATCTTGAGTCCTTTTATAACTATGTTGATAATCTAGACATCAGTGAAGATGATGTGTGGATGAGAGTATTTGTCCAAAGCCTAGATGGAGAGGCCAGAAAATGGTTCAAAGAATTGACCCCTAGATCTATAACTGATATTAAGGCCTTGGATGATGTATTCCTAAAGCATTAGGGGGATAAGAAAGATCTGCTCTACTATCATACTGAGTTTGGGAACTTGAAAAGGGAAAATGGGGAATCACTTTCTGATTTCAATAAAAGGTTTAACCGCATGTACAACAAGGTACCAACTGAAGTGAAACCCACCCCTACCTCTGCTACGCTCACCTATTCCAATGCATTCGATTCTGATTTTTTTTTTACTATTGAGGGAGAGAAGATGTGCTTCTTTGGCTGAAATGCAGGATGTTGCCTTGGAGGTAGAGTCCAATATCATGGCTACAGAAAAACTCAAGGGACATGTTGACCGAAGGAGACAGAATCTTCGCCTTCTTCAGACCCCAAGATAGATAAGATGACCAAGATGATAGAGTCACTAGCCTCTAAAATATCCAAATTAAAGGTTGAGAAACACCCAACAAAAGGAAAACTTCCTAATACTTTTGCTCCTAGAAATCCAAATTCGTATAGAAGAGCAAATGAGCAGTTGCAGATCATGCAAAGGGGCAAAGAGGCCAATGAAGACCAAAGAGTGAATACTCCTTTCCAGAATGTGGTCATGGAAGAGGAGCAGTTTGAAGAAGATGATGAAACCCATTGTATGGAAGACAAAGGCAGTGCTTCCTTTTTTACATTGGCTGCCTATGAAGAGTCGTTACTCAAGGAACAAACCAACCACGAGTGGGATGGTGGGGTTGTTCTGCAAACTGAAGATCAACAAAGATATAATCTAGGTCAAAGATGAAAAATGCCAATGAAACCCCTATTCAAAGAGTTGTTATTCCTGTAATACAACAAGCTAACAAGAAAAAACGACCAGTAGTTGATCCCATCATTCTCAAAGCTCCAACACAAGAGTTAAGAGGCCCTGACAAGTCCCCTGCTCCCTTCAGTTTTGAATCAGAAATCCAGAAGCTAAAAATATCTATACCTCTAGTTGAACTAGTGAAGAATGAAGCCTTTAAGAGACCCATCCTTGAGGCCCTTGAGCTTAAGGCCACACAAGCATCAAACGACTATGTGAATTTACAAGATGACAAACCTACAATTGTTTTAGCCCAATGACTGAACCTCCTGATAACAATTCCCCATCATTCTATGTCTCCTTGACTATTCATGACAATATCCTTCAAAACTGTCTACTGGATACAGGGCCAACCATAATCTAATGCCCAAGGCTATCATGGATGAGTTAGGTGTTGACATCACTAGGCCTTATCATGATTTGTTTTCTTTTGATTCTAGAAAGGTGAAATGTTTGGGGTTAATCAAAGACCTAGCCATCACCTTAGCTCAGCTGCCCATGAAGAGGATGATGATGGATATAGTAGTAGTAGATGTTCCCCCTAAGTTTGGCATGCTTCTTTCCAAGGGATGTATTAAAAGATTGGGAGGTGAGAGTAGGAAATTATTAAGGGAAGCTCAGTTAGCTTATATCATCAATGATGAGAAGAATCCCACTAATCACCCCATCTATGCTATTGACACTGACTTTGGAGCCTATATTCTTCAAGTGGAAAAATCCCAACTGCCCCCCATGCAGCTCAGGGAACCAGTTTTTAGATCATGGAAGAAGAAGGCCCACAAATTTGGGACATGTTCTTTGATGGGGCTTGCTCTAGGGAAGTTGCAGGAGTGGGCATAGTTCTGGTATCTCCCACACAATAATGCATACATTTATCTTTCAAAATGACTTTTCAAGTCACAAATAATATAGCAGAATATGAGGCTTTGATCTTAGGCTTGATCCCCGCTAAAGAAATGGGCATCAAACATCTAAAGGTGTTTGGAGATGCAGATCTTATTATTCAACAGGTGAATAAGACATTCCAGGCGAGGCACCCCAAGCTGAAGGCATACAAAGATGAGGTATGGAAGCTCAAGGATTTGTTCAATAGCTTTAATATTTCATACATCCCTAGGGCTAAGAATCAGCTTGCTGATTCCCTTGTTGTGTCTACTAGTATGTTTGTTCCTCCTTTACCCCCTAGACTGACCTATGAAATCCAAGTAAAATTCAGACCGTAATTACCTGATAATGTCAAGTATTGGAAAGTATTTGAAGATGATAATGAAGTCAATAGGTTTCTAGAAGTCATAGATGAATTCTCCAAAATGCAAATTGACCAAGAGAATGAGACCATGGAGGAATGCCATCAGTCCCACCTGAGAAGCAAAATTGGTCAAGACAACATTGTATAACTGCCTAGTAAACATATACCCAAAGGGTTGGTGCCTCTAGAGAAGTTGTTTGATCATAATGATGTACCTTATAAGCCTACCCAAAAGGATAATGAGCCTGCAGTCCATATACACGATATAGGGAGTCCAGATCATCCAAAGTATATAAACTTGTCCACCCACTTGTCCGCTACCCAAAGTTCTGAATATTGCACCCTGATGAAGCAATTTGCTGATGTCTTTGCCTAGGAATACAGTGACCTTAAGACTTATGAAAAAAACACCATCCAACATAAGATTCCACTGGAGAAAGACACCATCCTTTTAAGCAGAAGCTGATACCTATCAACCCTCTATTACTACCTTTGATTGAAAAAGAGATTAAGAAATTGTTGGTTGCCAAGATCATAGTCCCCCAAGGTATTCAAAATGGATAGCTAACTTGGTGGTAGTAAGAAAGAAAAATGGAGAAATCAGGCTTTGTGTTGACTTCAAAAATCTGAACAAGTGCTCTAAGAAGGACAACTACCCCCTGCCCAAGATGGAACATTTGCTGCAAAAAGTTTCAGGGGCTAGAGTCATGTCTTTCTTAGACGGTTTCTCAAGTTACAATCAGGTTGTTGTACACCCGGAAGATCAAGAGAAGACTTCCTTCACTACCCCTTGGGGCACTTTCATGTACTCCAAGATGCCTTTTTGTTTGATGAATGTTGGGGCTACTTTTCAGAGGGAAATGGACATAGCGTTTGTGGGAGAGAAGGAAAAGTTTGTCCTTATTTACCTTGATGACATAACAGTCTTTTCCAACAGCCACATGGAACACTTGCAGCATTAGAAGAAGGTGTTTTTGAAGTGCAGGAGGTTTGGAATCTTAGTAAATCCCAAGAAGTCACAGTTTTCTCTAGAAGAAGGCAAAATTTTAGGACATATAGTTTCTACTGCAGGTGTCAAGATTGATCTAGAAAGGGTTCAAGCAATACATACATTATCCATCCCAAGGTAAAAAAAGGACATGCAATCTTTTCTGGGTAAGATTAACTTTGTGAGGAGGTTTATTCCAAATTTTGCAAAACTAGTAAAGAACATCACCTCCATGTTAAAGAAGGGGTCGAAGATTAAATGGACAAAGGCTTCAAGAAGATCTTTCAAAGTCATCAAAAGAGCTATCATGGAGGCTCCCCCCTTGGTTAGCCCAGACTACACCAAGGAGTTTTATCTTTTCTCTTTTGCCTCCTATGATACACTTGCAGCAGTCTTGTTACATAAAAATAATGAAGGTATAGAACACCTAGTGGCCTTCTTCAGCAAGACTTTGAGAGATGTTTAATTAAGGCATGTCATCATCGAAAAGTAGGCCTATGCTCTCATAAAGTCTTTAAAGGCATTCTGAATTTACATTTTGCACTCCAAAGTGGTTGCCTATGTACCTTCAGTTGCAGTAAAGGATGTCCTAACATAGCCAGATGTTGATGGAAGAAGGGCCAAGTGGATTGCAAAACTCATAGAGTTCAACATAGAATTAAAGCTCACCAAGCTGGTTAAAGACCAAGGCTTGGCCCAGCTTATGGCTGAGGAGAATTGCAGTCTGTTGGACATAAATTGCATGGGTGCAGATTCAGACGTTGAACGGGCAGAGGAAGCAACGGAAGAACAAGGGCAAAACCAATCATTGGTTGAGAATTTGGCTACTTGTGAGTGGTTTTCCAATATATCCCATTTCTTGTTGAAGCTCAAAGTCCCTCCAAGGCTTAGCTCAAGTCAGGCTAGGACCATCAAGCTCAGAGCAGCCAAGTTTTGTATTAATAAGAACCTACTTTATTGGAGGGACCCATCTGAAATCCTCCTCAGATGTCTAGACAAAGAACAATCTATCGAGGTCATGCACCAGTTTTATTCCAACATCTGTGGAGGGCATCATTACTGGAAAACCATAGCCCACAAGATCCTAAGGGTAGGGTATTATTGGCCTACTCTATTCTCTTATGTATTTTCATTTATGAAGTCTTGTGACAAATGCTAGAGGTTTGCGGGAAGACAACAACTGAAATCTTTGCCCCTGAAGCCAATACACACCAATGGTCCCTTTCAACAATGGGGTTTATATTTCATAGGGGAGATTAATCCACATTCTAGTGGCCAGCACAGGTGGATTTTGGTGGCCACTGACTATTTTACCAAATGGATTGAAGCCATCCCCACTAAGAATGTTGATCACCAGGTTGTCATGAAGTTCTTAACTGAGAATATTTTCACTAGATTTTGATGCCCAACCAAACTGGTTACTAATAATGCAAAAACTTTCAGAGCAAATGAATTGGTGGATATGTGTTAATAAATGGACATTAAATTACTGCACTCTACCTCATATTATCCTCAAGTCAATGGCTTAGCAGAATCATCCAATAAAATCCTGGTACGGATAATCAAAAAACTGTTGGAAGACAACAAATAGAACTGAGCTTCCAAGTTGAATTTTGCATTGTGGGTTGATAGAGTTACCACTAAGAAATCAATAGGGAAATCCCCATTCAAGCTGGTGTATGGTACTGAGGTTGTTTTTCCAATCCAATCGACACTCCTGGTGGCCAAATTCTTGCAAGAGGAGTAGGATGAGGAAAGTGACATGGCAAGAAGAATGAGTAACATAGTTGAAGTTCACTAGATCAGAGATCAACTGATTTAGAAGTCAGTAGTGCATCAAAAGAAGATCAAGGAGGTCTTCGATAAAAAAGCAAAGATGGATAGTTTTCAGGTTGGTGACTGGGTTCTCAATTGGGATGCATTGAAGGAAAAGAAGGGCAACCATGGTAAATTTGATGCCTTATGCACAAGACCATTTATCATTGCTTGAACTCAGATGAGAAACACTTTCACTCTGCAAAATTTAGAGGGAGAAGATGTTTTTGATGGCCCAGTCAATGGGCAGTTTTTGAAACCTTATTTTGTTTAAGGCTTTTAAAGCCTTGGTATTGTAAATATGTTTTTCAATTTTATTTCATACTAGTTAGACTCCATGCCTAATGGAACACTATGTAGTAGGTTTAATCTTGTTGTTTAATGGAAAGGCAGTGGTCTACAGTTCTTGAAACCTCACAGGGATGATTTCATCCCCAAAAGGAGCCAGTGTTTGCCCTGAGATGTAGCGCTGCCATTTTTGAAGCTTGAAGGAAGGACCCAGTCTGCTTTGCTGTCCTTAAAGAGGGTCCCGCACTGACCATTACCACACTTTCTCACTTACTCCACTCACATTTCACTCTGCTTGTTTCCTAACCTAACCCTCACATCCCGACGAAACCATCTTTCTCTTTAGCGTTAAGCAAATTAACCCAAAACCCTCGCAAAACCTCACCTTTCCACCATGCGTGCCATCTGCACATTTCCCGAGGACACCACGTACCTCTACATTCTTCGTCGTTGATCTTTCCCCACTGATCTGACGGCCCAAATTTCACCCGATCACTGAAATGTTCTCAATCTTTCCCCACCATTAGATCATCCCCGCCAGATCTAACAGTTCTCACTCATGTCGCACGGACAAATAGCGCAAAAAGTACCCAGCCAATGAGGGTGGTTTTTCTCTCTCTTCCACTGCGACGTGTCATTTGCTGAATGGAATCAGGTGGACTCCACCGTCTACCACTTACCTCCCGATATAAACCATAACCACTCAAACCAAACCACCTCCTAGTGTTATCATCCACGCACCTCCTTCACCCGATAACCGTCTGATCTGCTCACCTAAGATCTAATGGCTCGAACATTTTCCTCTCCCACCATGACCTCAAACCTCCTACGCACAATATCCACCGTGCATTCCCCTTGATCAGATGGCTTGCATTCATGACCGCTCCCAACCATCCCCCACCTCTCTGTCTATTCGATTCAACACATCCATCCACCCACACACTCCATACTCTACTCCCTATCTGTTACCCGAAGGAGAAGATGGTCGACTCTGCCAGCCTGGGGGCAGTCTGACTGCTGAACCGAATTAACAGAAATCATGTCCAAAGGAAGAAGGACACAACACGACTGAACAAATAGAATTAAACAGTCATGGAGCTCCACTACCATAATCGATCCAACCACCTAACAGGGAAACACAGTACCATAATTAATTAATGTTTCCGTGATGGAAAGGAAATCACTTCTTGGAATGCAATCAGATAGTTAATGCTAGTAGATGGTTAATTAAGACATCCCCAACCCTGAATGGCTAAGGATCATTGTAAAGGAAAATGATAAATAACAGAAAAGAAAATGTAATAAGGGGTTGTTGTTGTTCGGTTCAACTTCGGGAGACTGTAGATACTTTGTTCCTTGTAGCCTCTCATCTTCATTTTTAGTAATACAAGCTTCTTTTGTTGTTATATGTTCAATGTCCATTTCCCCTATGTTCTAAACTTGCACCTGGATGGGTTTATTCATGCTTCTTCCTATGTTTAATGCTAGATAATTGTCATCTTATCCCTGCATTGGTGAATTGGATTGGTTGTTGAATAGGTCATCTGTGTTTCTTCTGTATCTAACACTAGATAACTATCATCTTATCTTTGCTTAGATAAATTAGAGTTGCAAGCTTCATTCACTAGCTGCAGCTAGCCATCATATGTTATGTATGCATCTGTTGGTGTGGTTAGTATTCTTCATTCATTCACCTAATCTATAGACTATTGAGCATTAGTGGTCTAAAGCCTTGTAGGTTGAGGGTGTTCATGCATGTCTGGAGTGAAACAGAGTTGAAGTGGTTATCTGGCTTGAACCAAATCATCATCCATTCCAATAGTTCCTAGAAAAATATTGAAGATTATATGTTACCAGGCATCTCCGAGCTACAACCTCAGAGTGTTTCCGAGAGAGCTAACAGGTACATATATGGATCTTCCAAATATGACTTAGAGTCTCTTAACTTCCTCATATTAGTCATTGTGGGAGTTGCCATAGATTTACAATTCATCATTTCAAACTTTTGCAGGATATTAATAATATACTTTCCTTGACCAAGGAATATTTCACCAGGCTTCTACCATACTTCAAGCCCCAAATAGTAGTGCATCAACCCAAGATCCTTCATATCAAATTCAGAGGCCAACTCCATCTTAACTAAATAATGAGACACTCTACACTTGTCAGAAATAAGTCATCAACAAACAATAATAAATTCATAGGTTCATTGTTTTTAACCTTGAGATATATATTTGGATAAACATCACTTTTAGGAAACCAAGTCTTGTCAGGTAGCCATCAATTCAAGAATACTAGGATCTAGGTGCTTTCTTAAGTCCATACAAGGATTTATTCAAATTGAAAATGTGAGACTCTTTCCCATGCATCTCAAAACCTTGAGGTTGTTCTATGTACACTTTCCTCAATCACACCATTGAGGAAAGCATTATTTACATCCATATGATGTAAATTCAAATCCATAGAAGAAGCAGTAGAAACAATAGATATAGTAGTAGTGTACCTAACAACTGGAGCAAAATTATCATCATAATCCTCTCCCTCTATCTGGGGGAATCCTTTAGCTACAAATATCACCTCGTATTTGTCGACACTTCCATCCATTGCATGCTTAATCTTGTATATCCATTTGGAGATTACCACTGACTTCCCTTCAGGTCTAGGCACAATTTCCCATATATCATTACTCATAATAGATTGGTATTCTTCCATCATCACATCCTTTCAAACTTGTTGGATAGCTCCCTCTTCATAGGAAATCAATGAGATTAGTCATCAATGTTGCATATCTAGAATACCTATTTGGCCTCTTGCTTTCCCTAAAGGTGTCACATGGTGTTTCATGTCCTTTTTCTTCTTGCAAGGTAGATCTAAGCCAAGTTGGCCTCTTCTTAATTTCTATAACAACAACTGGATCCATTGGTTCACTAGGCCCTTCTGGCTCTTCTTAATAATCTATGGGATGTTCTCAAAGGATTGGATGGACTTGAGCCTTCTTCCTTGGGAGCTTCACATTCTTCATCATCATTAGAGTCCATGGGAACTTTGTAACACTTCTAGTATGCAACATTATCATCAAAGATAACATATTTGCTTACTTCAAATTATTACTTTCCTAGAACATAGATTCTATAGGCCTTTGATGACTTATTGTATCCAATGAATATTCCTTTATTTCTTCAAGGATCTAGTTTCTTCCTCTTATATTTGCGTACAAGAAAGTAAACTGGACAACCAAATGTTCTTCCAAATATTCTATCTAATGAATGCCTCTTCAGGAGTTTTGTCTTCCAAGATTTGATAAGGAATTCTAATTTGAATATAGATAGTTGTCATGGATGCTTCACTTCCTAAGAACATAGGAAAGTGATCTGAATTGGATCATTACATTATTTGGCATCCATATCGATGTATTTTGAGTGGAAAAGGTGGAGGAATTAGCTCACGAGACCGTTTTTACGAGCAAGACCCTGTTTGGCGAAACAGGATCTAAAACCTTCCGAGAGATTTTTAGGCATCAAATGATGTTTTTTGGGTGTAAAAATTTATTTATTTAGCACCACACATTTTCATGCTATTCTACACACAAATACCTTTTCAATGGTGCAAAAAGCGTGTCAATCGAAGTTCGTGTGCAAAATTTATGCCACTCAGAAGTTGACCTTCCTGTTTTCAAACCTACAGTTCGGGAAGATGTCACGCCAACCCCAATTATTTGTGGAAAAAGGGGCCATCCATGTGTTTTTGATGTAAAATACTCTATAATATTCTATTTTGTAACTCTAGTGAAAAGTTTATGTAGTCAAACTTAACCACTAGTAGGCTATCGGGCTGTGTTATAACCAGGCCACTAGGAGGAAGAGGCATTCCGTTCTTTTAAGAGCATTTTGGTCCATAGTTGAGAAAATATATCCAAGATAGATAGGAGGTAGAGCACACAAAGAGGATTTGTGCATTGTAGCATCCCATAGGCCACAGAAATTACTTCTTTGTACCTGCATCCATATTTCCAGATAGAGAAACAGACTGAAGTGGCCTCACCCTCCAACTAGGTTTTCTCTTGAAAGGGTTCCCTAGAGAGGATATCTTGTGTCTTATGTGTGTGTGAGATTATTTATTCATTCTCTACTTTTATGCATAATTTCCATTTGCATGCATGCACTAATTACAATAAAATCTACACATCTAGAATTTTAATAAAACTGTAATAGTGTAAAAATATAATATTTTAATATATTATTATCATATATGTTGTGACGAACTGTCAAATGGAATATCCACGGTAGTTTACAAATAAAAAAATCTTGATCATGCATCATTGTCTTAACATATTTTTCAATGGTACTGTTATTTCTTTGAGAAACTCCATTTTATTGTGTATTTTAAGGGACTATGAACTACCTCTTAATTCCAATTTCTTTACAAAAGGCAATGAGTTCCTTGGAAGTATATTCTCCTCCATTGTTTGATCTTACAATCATGATCTTCTTTCCTGTCAAATTTTCTACTACAACCTTAAATTCTTGAAACTTGTTGAAGACTTCATCCTTTGTCTTCATGAAGTAAATCCACATCTTATTAGAGAAGTCATCAATAAAAGTTATGTAGTATAGAGATCCTCCAAGAGATTTTACTAGCATTGGACCACATACATTAGAACGAACTAGATCCAAAATTTCTTTGGACCTACTTTCACTACTTGGAAAAGTCTTCTTAACATTCTTTCCAAGCACAAAAAAGCTTAACATACTCCTTCATGCTCCATATGCAATTCTAGAACAGTTGAAACCATCTGATTTAAGAATAGGAAATATTTATAGTGAAGATGAGCATATATTCTATACCATATTTCACATGGAGTCTATAAAACCCTTCACAAACTCTAATTACTATAGCAAAGTCTGTAATTGAGCCCGTGGGTCATACAAGGACTTTACCATAAAAAAATGCTACTATATTTCCTTTATCTCTTGTTGACGGTGTTGGACCAGCCAACATTAAGGGGATCTCCCCAATATGAAGTCCTAACTAGACCTCACATTGTTTGCAATAAGAGTCCCAAAAATGGGTGGTAATTTTATGCCTTGACTACGGAAACGCTCAGAGGGAAGTATGATAACTTTGGGTGAGAGATAGTGTGTGACCCTGCGGAGAGTCAAGTGCGATGCATGAAGGTTCCAACACATGAAGGGAAAAGGAAGTGCGCCCCTTGGAAGCCTGTAATAGTATGCATCTTGAAAGGCACGCATGAACGAAATGACATCACAAGCTAAGATGTGGAATAGTCCACAAGTTAAAGTGATGAGTTAATACAACAACAAGCATTCAACAAGATTCATACAAATGCAAACGAAGTAGTTCATAAGCATATGTGTAAGTTAAATAACATACATTGCCAATACAACAAGAATAGTCCTACTATATTAGCAACATATTCATGAAGTGCTTTGGCTTTGATTTGTTATTATAAGTGAAAGTTCCATCCATACATACACCATTGACGACCACTAGCCCCAATAGTGGAACATTACAGTCAAGAACACCTTCTCCTCCAAAGATGTATACTCGCTCTATGCTACGGAGAAGCCGAGGCTCTTCACTACTCCCAAGCTCTTCTAAGCCTTAGCCTAGCCAAAGCTTGGATCCCAAAAGCATGTTACATGAGTTATGAGGTTTTATTTATAACAAGAGGGGGTGACTCTTCAACTCCCCTTTGTGACCTTTGGACTACCCTCATGATTATTCAACTTCTTCACAAAATAACACATTACATTACATGATGAATTTTCATATTCCAATATTAACACTTGGAATTTCACTTACAACATAATTAAAAATAATATTTCATTTTACACTTGTACCCATATAAGACAAAATAGGGTAGAGATAACTTGGCAGCGTAACAAGACATAACACTATGATGTTGGAGTTTGGGAGAAGTTTAGCTCAACAACCTCTACTTGCTGCTTCTCGGTCACATATTGTTGCCTATTTGATGGTGTCCCCAAACTGCCTAATGATGTTTTGTTGGAAATGGACTCTAGCCTCCATGGCATCTGGGTACACTATCTTGGAACCTGTGTCCAACTCATTCTGAAGCATGAGCAACATTGTTCCACTTTGACAAGACCATCGATGAAATTTTTCATGTTTTTTGCATTCAGGTCTAAGTCTTCCTTGGTGTCATTATGTCTCATTTGTTCCAAGTACTCTTCGACCTTCTACTGAACTTGGTTCTTTGGTTTAGCTTTAGTGAGAGAACCGTTTGATGGGATGTGGTGTGTTCTCACAAAGACATCCAAACTATTGTACAATCACATATGAGGCCTAAATTCTACCAATGAATGAGGTGAGTTGCTTTTTGTTTTGAATCAACATTTGAACCTTCGCTTTCTCTAGCTCTTCCTATGGCTTCATTTTCTTCACTAGGTCAAGCGAGGCCCCTTAGTACCACATTGTCCACTTTTTCACATAGGCAATGGTAGCTTGTATGTTTTTTATAGTTTTGAAAAACTCTTTGTTATGTTGTTATAAGCCATGCAAATGAACAACTGCATTATGTACGGTGAAAAACCCGTCATAGAGATTCGGCATGGTTTCTCCAAGTGTTGATACTTCAGCAAGTATCATTGCTCTCATTCCCCCCATTGCAAAAGCTACATTATGCATTGTTTCTCGAAGTTTTTTTGCATCTTTCCTGGCATCCTGGAAGTTTTGTGCTAGTTTCTCATTCTCAACTATCAAATACTAAACATTTGATCTTGTTTCTCCTGTATAGGCCAAGTTGGCTTAGGCAATTGCATTTAGATGCTTCCCGGTGTCCAACATTATCACGCTTTCTCTAACAAATGCAGGTGATGTGTGACCATCTAGAAAGTGCTTTCTCCATGTTTGTACAATCCTCTTTTTGAACTCATCGAATCATAGATTGTACACATCCATTATCGGATCATCATCAAGGAGAATACCATCTCCTTTCTCACTCGAGGCTAGCTCTATTGCTGGAGGTGGTGGAGACTGAGGGATGACCTGTGATGCTTTTAGCATCAGGTCAACATCTTCATGATGCAGCTCTTATTCCAACTCCATGTTTGTCACTTTGATCAGTTTCTCAATCTGCTGAGAAAGCTCATGATCCTGCATATTTTCACCTTCCTCCTCGACTGTTGGTTGTTCCTATTCTTCAACATATATTGACATTGTTTCCTCTATCATTGCACTTTGCCTTTATTCTTCTTCTTGCTTATGGTTCTCTTCTCATTCTCTCCTTCTCAACTCTTTTCTTCCTTCAACTTCTTCTATGTCTCCTGTAGCTTGAGTTATGCTTCCTGCAACCTCTATTTTTCTCTCCTTCTCCACTCTACTCTTTGTATCCTCTACTTCCTCTTTGCTTCTACTGCCAAATTTTCTTTCACGACAAGACGATCTGCTTTCATTTTGTAGCTTTGTTCTCCCTCTAGATTGTCAGCAATCTTCCTCTTTCCTTTGTCTTGTACTAGATTGTTGCCTTCTTTTGTTGTTGCTTCTAGATTTGCTACTATCTACGGAGTATCCTATGAAGTCCTTACTAAACTGACTAGCCCATAGAGTCTAGAGGCATTGTAGCAATACCTCCAAGGATCCTCCTTTGGCCAATGAAATGCCCTGCCGATCCATGGAAACTAAACTCTTGTATAGTGGTCCTTGCAAATACTGCGGGGATCATATGGATTAAATTCCTTAGTGCCAAATTCAAATTTCTCCTTAGCCTCGACATCTATGAATTTCAAGTTCTTTATTTCGTATAATCCAATCTACAAAGGAAGAGTGTGCCATGGTGCTTTCTTCTTCTTGTGCAACGTTGCTAACAACCTTGTAGTGAGATGGTATGATACTTCTTGCATGATCATTTCATTAGTGGCATACCTTGGTAAGACATGCAAAGGCTTTTCTCTGCCAAACACTCTAATGAAGGTGCCAATCGATGAGGCATACCATAATCTATGATGTCTATTATCGCCTCCATTTCTTCTCTTGACATGCAAGGTGGATCTTCTTTAAAGATAAGCTTGTACAACAGGATGATGAAGTGGTTAATTAGTTGCACTATTACTCCTCGATAATTGCATTCCGAAGGAAACTTTCAATAGATCTACATGGTAGGTTCTCATGGTTTCCATGTCGAGTTCATGTCAGGGAACTATTGTTGCGCACAAATTGCATCCAGTAAGTACACAGACATATAGAACCTTGCTTTCTCACCCTTGGGTGGATTCTGAGCTTGTGCTACATGGGCCTTCAATTGTTGAGCCAACAGATCTAACCAATTGAACGGCCTCCCATCATTCACCAACTGGACCAATAAGATTTCCCACCCTTAAGGAAAGGTTTCAGTTCTCTCTTAGCAATAGATTCTACAAGCAAAGATAACCAAGAGTTGGTAAGCCTTCCTGAGGGACTTTGTCACATGGTAGGTGTCTGTTGAAACTTTGATGGCTCTTTCATCCAACGTTTGACAATATATCTTGCGTTCACATAGTTGTGGATGGTGTAGAATATTGAGTCCATGCACTCTACTGGCATAGGAAAGTGATATATTTGCTAAAACAAAATATGCTTGAAAGGTGGCAAGCTTATGTCCATTGGCACTGCTCAATGTCATGGTTTTCTCATCGATGTGTGAGACAATCCAATTGATAACAACTGCACATGGAAAGGTTAGATACGTGCATGCAACCTTGTATAGCCCTAACTTCCAAATGTTGAGATAAACATGTCGGTCATCTAATTCTGCCTCAACGTCCTTTACAAAAGCATATTTAATATGTTGCCATGTCAGTGATGATCGCTTCTCTAAAAACAGTTGAGTATCTTCATACATTGGAAAATCAACTAATGTTTGCTCAATTTCTTCCTTGGTACTACTCTCAGTCGTTTCCTTTGATGTAACTCTCTTAGATGCCATGGTAACAATAACTATTGGAGAGGTGCTCAACAACTGTTGTACATGTGGGATAGAAAGGACACTCTTGGCAAGCAAATTTCAGTTTTAAGGAAAAAAACTTACGAGGCAAGTTCAAGCAGCAAATCGGGGACTAGATGGGGAGTATTGCACAATTTTCTTTGGCAAGAGGGGTTGGTTTCCTTTGGAAATTGCACACTATTCATTCCCAAGAACCAGGATGGAAGCTTAATGGTTGAAACTACACAATGCATAGTTCATCCTGGGCAGAGGCCTGGGAGAGACTGCACATTGTGTAGTCTCGGTGGCCAAGATCACAAGCCAGCTCTTGGAACTGCATAGTGCGTAGTTGGAGCCAACTTATACTGTGCACTACGCAATTGCAGAGGCCAAGCTTGTGGCTTGAGCCTCAAGACTGTGTAGTGTTAGTTGGTCAAAGTGAAAATAGGCCAAGGGAAACCCATATCTACCTAAGGGAAGTGTGAAAACAAGCAGATCTAAGAGATATTGTGAAGCTAAGTGCAGATCTAACTAAGTGTAGATAAATTCATGTGAATCAAGTGCATCAATTAATCAAATAGAAGGAAAATGAAGTATGTGAGGAGGGTCACCACAACGACGACCATTGGTGCAAAAACAGGAAAACTAATGCGACACTTGGGAAAGGAAATCTAAAGCTTAAAACAACACTTCTACAAGAAAAAAAAAAGTTAAAATGTTAGCAAGCATGAAGAGAAACAAGTGAAACAACACTCACACAAGCTAAACAACAAAAAGCGATAAAAAAGTGGCAAAAGATGACAAAAGAAAAACTCACCCCGAAAAGCGACGATTGCACTGGATGTTCCTTGATCTCCTCGAGAATGCTATATGTCCAAGATCAAATGTGAAAATGATCTCTAGAAGCGTCAATTAAATAGATTTGGAAAAATCAAGGTTTATGATGTGCATGAAAAAACCAAGGAAAAGCGACACTTGGCAGAAGTTTCTAAAAATAGAGGAAGTGCCTTCTTTAGGATACTAAAAATAGATCCCTATTTTTAGGGATGTTTTTTTCTTTTTTCTTTTTCCAAGGAAACTTGGCATACATACTGACAGGAAAGATTGTGCATTTTTGGGACCTGGGAAACTTTTCAGCTTAGTTTCTAAGCTTAGTGAGGATTGTGTAATTTCTGGTATCAGTGTTGGGTCACCTCCCATCACTGCATAGTTTCTGACATCAAGGCTCACTAGCAATTAGTATTGTGCAATTCCCATCATCAAGGTTGTTTTCCATCAAGGATTGTGTAGTTTCTATGGGCAAGGCTAGAACTCCTGTGAGACCAAGTTGGGAGATCATCTTATGACTTAGAAGAATCAACTAAGTGAAAAAACACAAGAAAAAATGAAAATATAAGTCTTATTCGAAGCATGAATACTTGGATCAATGCAAGATGATTTGTTGTGGATAAGAAGGAAGGCTCCAAAATCGAAGCATAGGAAAAATTTTGGAGGGTGGTTGTTGCCGCTACAACATTGGCGGCACACTGGTAGAACTCACGTTCCCTGTATGGACCTTGTATCATGCAAAGCAGGTCTAACTCTTCAGGAAGTATTGTTCAATTCTTTGATCATCATAGCTTCTTCACTTAGCTCAAGTTAAATATCTAGTCCCTACCATTATCTTCATCAACAACACATATACCAAGCCAAGTCAAATTGAGTTGTTTCGATTGGGGATGAGGAGTATATAGATGCACAATTAAAATAGATTGTCAAAATTTTAATTTCATCTCTGGTGTTGCTCCATTTCCAGCAAGCCTGTGCAGCATCTTGGCGGAGTGACTTCAGGAACACAACCATTGCTTCACTGCTAGCGACCCTAGACAGTAACCCGACGGAGTTACTTGCTTCATCTCTCTACGTAAGAAGTCTCTCTCTTCTTTCTCCCTTGATTTCATTTTTTTATTTTCATATATTTTTCAAAGAACTGTGCATATACACTTATTTATTTCGTGGGGCGAAAGAGGGATCCTGACTTATTGAGAGCAGAAAAGGTTGTCCCTTCAGAGAAGGATATTTATATATACCTCTGACATACTCTTTAAGGGTTTTCCCCTCTCCTTACGCTAGTTGACTTAGTTAACAAGGGTTAACATAAAGTAGAAGACTGATTAGAGTAGGTGGTACTAGTTAAAAGTACAAGCATCGTGATTTCACCATGAATCTCTCTGAAAGGGATGTATTTTCCATTAGAGTATCACCGACTAGAAAAAATGTAAGATTCACATAAAGAGAGGGAATAGACAGATACCCAAGTGTTGATAGCAGTACAACTTCCTCTTGGATTTCACCGAGCTTGTTTAAGAAGCCAAACACAGTTCCATGCGAAAACTAACTTACAACTGAAAAGAAAAGAAAAGAAACTAAAGGAAAGAAGCGGGGTAAAGGTGAATGAAAGAAAAACAAGGAAACAAATAAGAAAAGGAAACAACTACTCCTACTCCTAACCTAAGCAAAACATAGCCCAACTTACGTAAAGTGATACTTCCAATGTAGCTATCAGCGCATTGGCTAGCCCATGTAGGGGAAGGAATGCATGTCAAGAAAGATATGCAAGCAAACCATCAAACAATAAAGATAAGCCAATACAAACCAAAATGTTTGAAGCTTGAATGCACCCACAAAAAATTAAAAAGGGAAAGTGCATGAAAGGCACTATGCGGATGTACCATGGTTTCCAAACACATTAGGATTCTATGCTAAGTAGGTACACACTTTTGCACTTGAAAAACGAGCAACATGAAGCAAGAAGAAAATTTCTGTTTTGCAACAGTGCTTGCTACGTATGACTCCTCCAATGACTAAGCGATAAGATCATGTGATAATAAAAGATCAGTGGCTTAGAAAGATCAACAATAGAAAAATCAGAATCGTGATCAAAATGAGTCAATGAAGAGATCATGATAGCCACGATCAAAAAGTTCAAGATCATGAACAAAGGAATCCTTGTGATTTGACGAATCATAAAGAGGGGATGATGGAAAACAAGAAATTTCACCCTTTATGTTCCCAGAAAGGTAAGATGAGAGATTGGGAGGATCAGGAAAAAAAGATTTGTCCTCTCCACATTCAAATGAAAAATTGGCATTCCACGTGTTCTGTGAATGATCGAAAGTAGTAACATATGAAACTGAAGTTTCATAAGATTGAACAGAAATTCCAGAATCGTGGAAAATGTCAGGATAATGCAAAAGAGGTGCGGATAGAAGGAGGTCATCCTTCATCGCAGATTCTTATTCAAACTCCAACACATACTCATAAAAAATGATATCGCAGGTTGGTTGCTTAACACTGACTCCATCCAGAACTTGATCCTCATGAAGATCAAAAGAGAGATCTGAAATAGGTGAACACAATGCATCGAAATTTGGAGGATCATAGGGACCAAAGGATGGAGGACAAGGAGAGAGCACTTCATCACAACCATCAGAGTCACAGTCCAAATCTGCACTGGTGGGGTAGGAGGAGATGGTGGTAGATCAACAGGTGAATTCTCAACTTCCCCCACCTCGACCTACGGAACTAGAGTTTTTTGATGAGAGGGGGACAGAGGGTCACTTGGACCATCAACTTCGTTTATTGTAGATTCAAAAGCTCTAACACTGAGGTGTGTTGGGAGAGGTTTAGAATATTATAACTCCCGTGGATTTTTGGAAATGTGAACAAGATATAGAAATTTGTCTAGCAAGAAAGACCATTCAACTTCATCTTCAAGAAATTCAAAACAGTAATGGATAAAATAATAGTGAAAATCCTAAAAGGATTTGTTAGGTGCTTTTCGCAATTTCAAAATTTTCTTATTAAGAGCTTTATGATCATAGAGATCTAAAGCATGATACAATTCTATGAAAAGATGTTTGAAAGAGTGAATGGAGTCATTAGGCAATGTGTTGCACCAATTTCTCACATGCTCTTCTAACGTGAGAATGAAAAACCTACGTCCAACATCCTCATAGTGGATGTTGTTCTTTGTACAAAAATCAAGAAACTATGTGGTGTGGTCAAATAAGGTTGTTTCACTGTCGCCATTAAATTTTAGATTGGACAAGTCATCAATAATTATCGCCGACACTTTCAGATTTGCATGTCTGGAAGAACATGTCAGGGTTATGATTTGGTGAGAAGTCATCAAATGAGTGCATAAATTCAGAACAGACTTCAAGGACTCAACTTGTCATATGGACCTCCTTCTAGTGCTAGAAATTTTGACGGTGTTGGACCCACCAAAATTCATGGGATCTCCCTGATATGAAGTCCCAACTAGAGCTCACACCATTTGGATTAAGAGTCCTAGCAGTGGGTGGTAATATTATGTCTCAAATATGGAAACGCGCAGAGGGAAGTACGATAAATTTGGGTGAGAGAAAGTGTGTGACCCTGCGGAAAGTCAAGTGTGGTGCATGAAAGTTCCAAGCACGAAGGGAAAAGGAAGTATGCCCCTTGGAAGCCTGTAATAGTACACAGCTTGAAAGGAACACACGAACGAAATGACATCACGAGCTAAGATGCATAATAGTCCACAATTTCAACTGATGAGTTAATACAACAACACACATTCAACAAGATTCATACAAATGCAAATGAAGTAGTTCAAAAGCATTTGCATAAGTTAAATAACATGCATTGCCAATACAACAATAATAGTTCTACCATATTAACAAATTATGGATGAAAGTGCATTGGCTTTGATTTTATTATTATAAGTGAAAGTTTCATCCATAAATACACCATTGATGACCACTAGCCCCAATAGTGGAACATTACTGTTAAGAAGACTTGCTCCTCCAAAGAATTATACTCTCTCTACACTATGGAGAATCCATGGCTCTTCACGATACTCCCAAGCTCTTTCTAAGCCTTAGCCTAGCCAAAGCTTGGCTCCCAAAATCCGGTTACGTGAGTTATGAGGTTATATTATAACAAGAGGGGGTGACTCTTCAACTCCCCTTTGTGACCTTTGGACTACCCTCATGACTCTTCAACTTCTTCACAAAATAACACATTACATTACATGATGACTTTTCATATTCCAATACTAACACTTGGAATTTCACTTACAACATAATTACAAATAATATTTCATTTTACACTTGTACCCATATAAGACAAAATAGGGTAGAGACAACTTGACAGCATAACAAGACACACCATTATGATGTTGGAGTTTGGGAGCAGTATAGCTCAACAACCTCCACTTGCTGCTTCTTGGTCACATATTAGTGCCAAGTTTGGTATTGTTTGACGGTATCCCCAAACTGCTTAATGGTGTCTTGTTGGAAGTAGACTCTAGCCTCCATGGCATTAGGGTACATTTTCTTGGTACATGTGTCCAACTCATTCTGAAGCATGAACAACATTGTTCTACTTTTACAAGACCACCAATGAAATTTTACATGTTTTGTGTGTTTAGCTCCAAGTCTTCCTTGGTGGCATTTTGTCTCAGCTGCTCCAAGTACTCTTCGACCTCCTTCTGGACTTTGTTCTTAGATTTACCTTTGGTGAGAGAACCGACTGATGGGATCTAGTGTGTTCTCACCAAGACATCCAAACTATTATACAACTATACATATGAGGCCTGAATGCTGCCAATGAATGAGGCAAGCTAGTTATTGTTCTGAATCAACATTCAAACCTTCGCTTTCTCCAACCCTCCATGTGGCTTCATTTTCTTCACTAAGTCCAATGGGGGCCCTTTGTACTGCATTGTCCACTGTTGCACATACGCAATGGCATATTATACATTTTTTAGAGTTTTAAAAAACTCTATGCTCTATTGTTGTAAGCCATGCAAATGGACATTTGTTTTATTTACAATGGCAAACCCATCATATACCTTTCACATGGTTTCTCCAAGTGTTGATACTTCAGCATGTATCATTGCTCTCATCTCCCCCAATGCACAAACTGCACTCTGCGTTGCTCTTTAGATTTGTTCTGCCTCTTGCCTGGTAACCTGCAAGTTCTATGTCAGTTGCTCATTATCGGCCGTTAAATACTAAACATTTTATCTTGTTGCTCCTACATAGGCCACGTTGGCTTCGGCAATGGAATTTGGATGCTTCCTGTTATCTGAGACTATCACCCTTTCTCTAATGAATACAGGTGATGTGTTATCATCCAGAAATTTCTTTCTCTGTGCTTGTACATTCCTCTTTTGGAACTTATCGAATGATATATTGTACACATCCATTATCGGATCATCATCAAAGAGAATAGCATCTCCTTGCTCACTCAGGGTTTGCTCTGCTATTGGACATGGTGGACTGAGGTATGATCTGTGGTTCTTTCAGCATCATGTCAACATCTTCATGATGTGGCTCCTATTCCAACTCCATGTCTATCACTTCGATCAGTTGCTCAATCCACTAAGAAATCTCCTAATCCTGCATTTGTTCACCTTCCTCCTCGGCTACTAGCTATTCCTATTCTCCAACCTATATCGGTTTCATTTCCTCTATTATTGTGCCTTGCCTTTGTTGTTCTTCTTTCTTCTGCTTCTCTTCTAGTTCTCTCTTTCTTAACTCATGTTCTTCCTTCAGCCTCTTCTCTGTCTCCTACAGCTTCAATTCTACTTCCTGCAACCTCTACTTTTCTCTCTTTAATCACTCTACTCTTTGTATCCTCTGCTTCCTCTTTACTTCTACCGCTAAAGCTACTTTCGCGACAAGAGGATATGCTTTCATGCATCTTTGTTCTCCCTCTGGGCTGTCAACAATCTTTCTCTTTCCCTTATCCTGCATAGGATTGTTTCCTTCTGTTGTTGTTGCTTTTGGAGTTGTTGTTGTCTATGGAGTAGCCTGTGAAGTCCTTGCTAAACTTACTGGCTCACAGATTCTGGAGGCATTGTAGCAGTACCTCCAAGAATCCTCCTCTTTCCAATGAAATTCCCTAGTGATCCATGCAAAATAAATTCATATACAATGGTCCTTGCAAATATTGCGGGGATCATACAGATTAAAGTCCTAAGTGTTGAATTCAAATTTCACTATTTTCTTAGCCTCGACATCTGCGAATTTCAATTTATTTATCTCATATAATACAATCTACAAAGGAAGAGTGGGACATGGTGCTTTCTTCTTCCTGTGTAGCATTGCTGACAACCCGGTAGCGAGATGGTATGATACTTCTTGCATGATTAGTTTGTTAGTGTCACGCCTTGATAATACATGCAGACACTTCTTTCCACCAAACAATCTAATGAAGGTGCCACCCGATGAGGCATACCAATCTATGATGTCTATTATCGCCTCCATTGCTTCTCATGACATGCCAAGTGTATCTTCTTCAAAGATAATCTTATACATTGGAATGATGAAGTGGTTAGTTAATCACACCATTACTCCTTGATAATTGCATTTCGAAAGAAAATTACAATAGATGTGCACAACAGGTTCTCATGGTGTCCTTGTTCAGTTTATGCCAGAGAACTATTGTTGCGCACATATTGCATATAGTAAGTACGCACACATATAGAACCTTGCTTGCTCACCCTTGGCTGGATTTCGAGCCTATGTTACACAGGCCTTAAATTATTGAGCCAATATTTCTAACCAGTTGAACAGCCTCCCATCGTTCACCAACTGGTCCAATAAGACTTCACACCCTTCATGAGATGTTTCAATGCTCTCTTGACCATATATTCTACTAGAAAAGATAACAAAGAGTTGGTAAGCCTTCTTGAGGGACTTCGTCTTGTAAAGATGGGTGGGCACCTATCAAAACTTTGATGGCTCTTTCACCTAGTGTTTGACAATGTCTCTTGAATTTACATAGTTGTGGGTGGCATAAAAGAGTGAATCCATGCGCTCTACTAGCATGGGCAAGTGATACATTTTGTGAAAGTTTTCTTCCTAGAAGGTGGCAAGCTTTTTTATGTTGGCACTGCTCGATGTCATGGTTTTCTCATCAATGTGTGAGACAATATAGCAGATAACATCTGCACATGGGAAGGTTGGATACTTGCATGCAAGCTTGAATAGCCCCGACTGCCAGATGTTGAGTTAAACTTGTCGATCCTCTAAGTTTGCCTCAAATTCCTCTACAAAAGCATCGTTAATTTGGTGTCATGTTAGTGATGATCCCTTCTCTATAAACAACTGAGTATCTGCATATGCTAGAAAATCAACTAATGTTTGCTCAATTTTTTCCCTGGTACTTCTGTCAGTGGTTTCCTTTGATGCAACTCTCTTAGATTCCATGATAACAATGACTGCTGGAGAGGTGTTCAACAACTGTTGTGCCTATGGGATAGAAAGGACACTCATGGCAAGAAAATGTCAGTTGTAAGTTCAAGGAGAAAATTGGGCACTAGATGGGGAGGATTGCATAATTTTCTCTGGCAAGAGGGATTGGCTGCCTATGGGAACTGCGCACTGTGCAATCCCAGCAGCCAAGATGGAAGCTTGATGGTTGAATGTTCAACCTGGGTAGAGGCCTAGGAGAGACTACGCATCATGCAGTCTCAGTGGCCAAGATGACATGTTGGCTCTTGGAAATGAACAGTGTGTAGTTGGAGCTAGCTTGGACTATGTACTGTGCAATTCGAGAGGCCAAACTTGTGGCTTTAGCCTCAGGATTACACAGTTCCAGCTGGTCAAAGTGAAAACCAGCCAAGGGAAATACAGATCTACCCAAGGGAAGTGTGAAAACAAGTAGATCTAAGAGATAGTGCGAAGATGAGTTCATATCTGGCTAAGTGTAGATAAATGGATGTGAATCAAGTGCATCAATTAATCAAACAAAAGGAAAACAAAGTATGTGAGGAGAGTTGCCGCAATGGCGACGATTGGTGAAAAAACAGGAAAACTAATTAGACACTTGGGAAAGGAAATTTGGAACTTAAAAAATCACTTCTACAAGTTAAAACACTAGCAACCATGAAGAGAAACAAGTGAAACAACACTCACACAATCGAAACAACAAAAAGCAACAGAAAAAGTGGCAAAAGTCGACAAAAGAAAAACTCAACTGGAAAAGTGTCGACGATCGCACCGAAGGTTCCTTGATATCCTTGGGAATGCTAGAGCTCCAAGATAGAATCTGATCATGAACTCTAGAAGCATCGATTAAATAGATTTGGATAAATTAGGGTTTGTGACATATGTTCGTAAAATTAAGGAAAAGCAACACTTGACGGAAGTTTCTAAAAATAACACAAGTGCCTCCTTTTGCTTCTTTTTTTCCTTTTTTCTTTTTCCGTGGAAATTTGGCATGCGCATTACCGGGAAAGACTGCGCAGTCCTGGGAATTGCACAACTTTCTGGCTTAGTGCACTGTGTAATTTTTGAGCTCAGTGAGGGTTGCACAATTTTTGGGCTCAATGATGGATTGCCTCAGATTTTTCCAGAATATTTCCAAAAAATTAGATTCTATTTTTGGACATCTTATAGGAATATCTTACATATTTAAAAAGAATGACCTTTTCTGATTCTGGATTTGATGGATCTTCGTAATAGGCGGTAAAATCCATCGGAGAGATGTGTTTCATTAAGATCCATGATAACGATTTTATACATGGGTGGCCTCTTTATATGGGACATACGGAGAGTAGGATATCAATAAGATGGATAAATAAATATATATATATCCATATATATAGATATCTTTATTTATCCATCTAGAAACGCTGTAATAATCACCGTTGCATGACTATGCATTTTATGAACTCAAGGTTCACTAGCAATTAGGACTGCACAATTCCCATCATCAAGGTTGCTTGCCCTCAAGGATTGTGCAGTTTCTAGGAGCAACCCCAAAACTACTGTGAGACCAAGTTGGGGGATTATCTTGTGACTTAGAAGAATCAACTAGGTGAAAAAACACAAGCAAAAATGAAAATATAACTCTCAGTCAAAGCATGAATACCTAGATCAGTGCGAGATGAGTTTTTGTGGATAAGAAGGAAGGCTCCAAAATCGAAGCATAGGCAAAAATTTGGAGGGTGGTTGAAGTCGTTGCAACATCTCCCAAACATGAAAACAAAATAAAACAAAAATCAAACTTGGTACATATAGTATGTTTCTAAGATGAATGTTTTCACCTGATTCCAACTCAATGGATGTTTTTTCAAAGCCTTTGACTGTATATTTTTTTTATCTCCAAATTCTACCTTTGAGATAATCTCTTTTCCATCATACTTGTGAGGTTGTCACAATCTCCTATCATGTTTCTTAAGGCACCACTATCTACCAAACACAAGACATTAATATCTGCAACATAACTTGTAAGAGTAGAAAAATAGAAGAAATCTTTGTCACCTTAATATTCATCGATGGGTTACTTTGGATGTTCATCAATGTCTGATGTGGTAGCATGTTTATTTCCCTTTATATTTTTATCATTCAATATTTCAAGACAATTTCTTATGCAATGACCAAATTTTTGACAATGATAACAATGGATCTTCGATATATTTTTCTTCTCTTAAGGAGCATGTCTTCTACCTTCATTTCTTCTTTGGAAGCTAGACCTTTTTTCCCTTAATCCTTTTGAAACGTGTTGAAAATGCTTGAGAGTCACCTTCTTCATATCTTTGAATCCTTCCCTTTGATATAATTCTAGATTCTTCTTGAGTACATCAGATCCATAGTTTTTCAAAACTTGGAATCTCCTTCCTGCTATAGATACTAGATGAAAGTGAATCCCATGAGTCATGAAAACCATTGATTGTTGTAGTCATACGTTCTTTATTAGAATTTCTTGAAGTGTATCTCTTAATTGAGAGATCCTTGTGAAAAATGAGGCCACAATATCATTTCTTGTCATTTTAACATCACAACGCTCATTCTTAAAACTCATTGGTTGACCAATATTATTGATAGTATATAATCCAACTATGGCATCATACATCTTCTTTGAGGTGTCAAGATTTGTGACATATGGAATGAAATGATATCTTATAGAATCCACAATAATACTTCTAGTTGTGATGTCATCCTTCTCATAGGTTACTTTCCCTTCATCATCTGAAGGTCTAGTAACCTTGCCTTTCATAATATCCAAGACATCATTCTTTATGAGTATGAGGTTAATCCTTGTCTTTTGAGCCCTAAAATTTGTAGCTCTTTCTAGCTTATTTTTTTACTTCATAAAGGAACCCATGGATATAGACATACAATCAGACTGTAGATGTAGGACTCTTCAGAGGTCTTTCCTTTACCAAATATCTTCAACAGTGATCTCAATTTCCTTTCCTTCACCAAAGCTCTAATACCATGTTGATTTTTCAAGTGCAATAGATATAAGCACTAATTTTGGAAATCCGATAATTACTTCTAAAGTTGTAGATATTCTTTTAGCATTTCCAATTTATCGTTAAGCAATTACACTTCAGAATTTCAACCATAAATGCACAAGGATAGTAGAGATCGCAATGCACAAAGAGAATATAAGATTTATCTCAGGAAAACTCACTTGGAGGAAAAACTCAACAACCTTTTCCTTAGAGAAATTCTTCCGTTCAATAAGATATACACCTAATTCTACTAGTTAATATGATGGTAAAACTAACCAAAATATCATGGTCAAACCTATTCAAACATATCTCTTGTCAATTCAATCTTCTGCCCAACAAACTCAACCTTCCTTGATTTATCTAGGACAAAATTGAGCCTCCCATAAACTTCCTAGAAGCTCGGCCATTCTACCCAAAGTATCCTACATAGAATTTTGTCCCTGCTACCCATAAACTTGGCGTACTACCCATAATATGCATAGAAAGTCACACCTGTGAATTTAAAGCGAGAGAGATATGCTTAAGATGACTTCGTCCTTCTTCATCCTTCTTCTTCTTCGCTTGGATGCCTAGAATATATATTATCTTGTGTGAGATTGAAGTGTGCCTTGTGGAGGAGGTCAAATGCCTTATTTAATAGTGCTCTTCCTAGCTTGAATGGGTGTCTTCACTGGGGCCAACTTGACAAGTTTGGAGCCAAGAATTCAAAATTCAACATTCAAAATTTTCTCTTTTGAAACCAACATGAAGAACATGTATTACTTTTTTCCTTATATATTTTAGGGCTAAAATGTTAATTATGTATATGAACCATAGCTGCAAAATTTAATAGATGTGACTTAGAAAACACTTTCAAGATAAAACCCAACTGGAAGATGAGGTTGCCTTGCTCTCTCTTTCTCTGAATGGAAATGATGCAAATGCATAGGAGTGAAATCTATGGCACATAGGCTGCTACAAGACACAAACCCTCTATGTTTTTTTCCTCTCTATCCAATCTTAGCTACATTATTCTCCTATGGAATAAAATACACTAGAATAGAATCGAGTCCATTTTCCTCCTAGGTACCTAGTTATAGCATAGCATGATATCCAACTAGGAGTTAAATTTAACCCATTCAACCCTCAATATGAGTTATAATTCGACCCTTGTAGATTTTTCTTCATATTTCCCACATGGCTACCCCTTTTCCATGAGTGTCATAGGCTAACATGGCATCTTGTCAAACTATGGCAGTCAAACATAATATATCAACTTCTATGAAGTTAAACTTTTGTATCCAAACTCGGATTGATGCAATTCTTACACCGTTGGAAAAGTATTTAAGTGTAGGATATAAATAGGGTTGTAGAACTTAAGAATCAAAGTTTTACCTTCAAAAAACATTGTTTAAGGCCTCAAACTATCCCTAAAAGTTTTGTGTCCCCAATTCTTCAAACTAGGTCCTACTGCTAAAATTACTCTTGTAAGTTGATTTCTTAAAATTTTCCACCTTGAAAGCATTGGTATGGATGATGAACAAGATAATGATCCAATTAGGATCATACATCCCATTTTGGGAGGGTTTTGGTCCCGAAGAGCTTTTACTCAATGAAGTGAGGAATTGTTTCCTCTACCTTCTCCCTAGAGTACCATTTAGCCTTGCCTAGAAGTTGTCCTTTAAACCTAGTTTTCCAAAGGTCATACTACCTTTGTCTTATAGCTTTTGACTTTTTTCTGCAAAATAGTATCCTTTGTCATCTCTACCTAAGCATTTGTTGTTAATTCCTCTACAGAAGATATTACTTGCTTCTCTTCCTAATCTAGCATGGAAGGCTCACATAGTTTCATATTTTTCACTTTCACTACTGTGTAAATGCACATAAATGGTGTTAGACTAAGTCTATAGGCATTATCTCCCTCCTTTTATAGTGTCTTAAGGGGACCATATAACAAATTATTTATTTTATAACAAGGACCTCGTAGCCTCTTCATGTTCAATTGTAACCATATTATGTCTTCCACATTGAATAACTTCTTTGTTCTATGTTGATCATGGTCTACCTTGTGCTTTTCCTATGATTTCTTCATAGTATCTTATACATACATATGGATCTACCTAATCTTATCCACATATTTCTTTGCCCTTAAATCATCTCTTGTGAAGTCTTCTCTCACTCCTTGTTTCCCATATGCAATATCCAAATATGAAGGTGGAAAATATCCCAAAGAGGTTTCAAATGGGAACTTAAAAGTAAAGTGTGGATTTCTATATTATGAGAGTGGTGTATATATACCAAATTTTCATCCCAAGTCTTCAAATGCTTCTAATTGTAATCCCTCAAAAGTTACACTAAAAGTTTGTTGACTACTTTTTTCCCCATATATTTGTGGATGAAATGATCTCCCATAATGTAGTCCAAAATGAAATGAGAAATATTGTGTCCCTATCTGAATTGATGCCCCTTGGTATCTCAAAGTACACCCATACCTATCCAAAGATAAAATTTTCTACGTATTTCTTGTTGATGGTATTTTTATAGGGAATGAGCACACATATCTTGTTGAATTTGTCAATTACCATGAACTGATAGTAATGTGCCTTCTTGGTTGTTGGTAAACCTCCCATAAATTCCATAGAAATGATTTCCTAAGGACAAGTTAGGACAAGAAAGGGATGATATATACCTTGTTTCATGTTACTAGACTTGTTGGTACAATAAAGAATGTATCATATTATGAATCTATATACATCTTCTTGTATCTTAGGCTAGTACACATGTCTCTATAAGTTGGCCATGATTTTCCCTGCATCAAAATTCCCTGAAATCTTGGAGTTTTGAGCATCTTTAATTAGTTTCAATCACTCACCTTTAGGAACACACAACTTGTCCAACCTATAGAGTAACCCATTTTGGAAATGATAGTCAACATGTTGTTACCATTGTGCACATGACTCTTGCTTTACAACTACTAAAACACCTCCTTGGAGCAGGGAAAATTTTAAGAACCACCCTAAATTTATATGTATAATAAATGGGCTAATCCCCATGATGCATAGGAAAAATGGGAGGCGATTTTATCAATAATATAATATGTATATATAATTTTTTGGCGAATTATCTCACCAGCATATACTGTACAGGTGGAGATCTTTCTGGCATGTTCGGGCCAGTCAAGGTCACAATCACCTTTCATATCATTCTATTATTTCATAATATTCCACAACGTTTCTTGTAGGTGTTGATATGACACACGAGTAGTGTCTGTCAAGGTAGGAGAGATTAATCTTTTCTCTACAACTTTTGTCAAGCTACCACTTTTTTCAAGTTATCAAATTTCTTTCTTATTCCATAGACTCCAACTGCAAGATAAAAGAAAACACATCAAGTTTGTTTACCCCAATAGGCCAACAAGTAGCAAGCCCCAACTATATTATATAAGAAAGTATTAGGTATCCCAACGGCTTGAAGGGGATCTAATTGAAAGAAGTGACCATTGTGAGAATCCTTCCAATCAATATATGAATATATAAATGTAGATTTATTATAATTTTAATTGGAAATCTTCATTTAAATAATCAAATTTAATTACGTCTTTCTCAATCTAAATTACTTATTAGCATAATTACCTACCCTCATAGGTCTCGCATTTTTTAACAGCATTGTAACTTGTAGATTAATTTCCTTTTTGGTGAACAATCTCCACCTTTTAGGAAAATATGGTGCAGTGGCTCCAACCCCTACAAATCATTAGGACAAACTAAGAACAACACAAAAGATGAAAGGTTGTATAAACCAACTTATTTTTCAAACAACTAATCCAACATCAGTACCTAAACTTTTTCATGAAGATATCATATTGAGAATGTTTGAAAAATGGTGAGAAATATTCTGCAAGGGTGATGCGGAAAAAGTGATAAGGTTTCATTGCCTTGAAATTTTTTTGTTAAATCAGAAAAATTTAAAAACCAATATTAATAGAGAAATTGGTATTTTTTACTAAATTTTGTGAAGTGACTAAATGTAGCTTTAACCATTCACCTTAAGATGTTTTTACAATATAATTTCCTAAGTCTGTTTAATATATTCATTATCATAAAAACCAACCTATATCCATCTTAACTCCACATCTACCACTCTTAGGGGGATGAAATCTATTTATCCTCTGAGCACT
>APFE031131062.1:159438-169667 GCA_000404065.3 Pinus taeda
AAAGGTGATTTTCATGGTGTTTTTGAGCCTTTTGGTCACCCAGAACTTAATGAAATGCTTTGGCAATAGTTGAGCATGTATAATTCATCATGACAAACCCAAAAATGTAAATTATTCCTCCAGCAAGAGTCCCAATCTTAAGCGCGCGCGTCGATGCGCTACGCGTTGAGCCAAAAAACCTGTTTTTAGGACAAAATTTTCCAAAATGACAACAATTTCTCCGAATTTGCTCAAATTCAGAGTGAAGACCCTCCATCATGTATTGTGCCCCGCCAATGAAGCCTCAACCAAAATTTGGAGTGTATCGAGCTTTTTTCGCCGTTTTAGTGCTTTACTCAATCGCCTCTTTAGGATCTTCATTTTTGCTTTGCAGACATGCATACGAGCCCAATAATGAGTTTTCATATGACTAAGCATGTCTTTGTATCTGTTTGCCTTCGCCAACAATTTCTCCAAATGAGTGTTCACACGGATGAGCATAGACTCTCGATCAATCGGTGTCAAATCACCGGGTCTCTTTCGGGCCAATTCTCGATCTTCACGGATTTGCCGCAGCTCATAAAGTGTATGTTCATCCTCTAGCTGTTTGTTGCGCTGCTCCAAGTAATTTATAACCCACTTAGCCATCTGCAATTTCTTTTGTAGCGAGTCATTCTTAGCCCTTTGCTCCCGGATGATCTCCTTTAGCTCCGAACTAGGAGAGCTCGCATCAACATCAATGAAATTTGTGTCCCGGCCTCCTGAAGGACCCTCATCATGCATAGGCCTCTTGCCCCTGTCCTGGATCTGTACTTATGCTGAAGAAGAAGGTGAGACCCCTTCCACATGATGTGGAGATAATACTCGTTGTGCTGATGGAGTTAACGAGACCCCTTCCACATGATGTGGAGATAATACTCGTCGTGTAGATGCAAATAAGGCCCTGTGGCCTCGCTGATATGTCACATATGGAGGAGCACTTATATGCTCAGTCTTAGGAATGTCTAGCTGGTGTGAAGGCGCTCCCTCATCATGACCTATCTTAGGAAGTGGCTGTAGCGCTGAGAAGAAGTCACGGGAGATGAAATCCTCCCAAGTAATGCCCTGCTGTCTCAACTGATGTATCACTATGATTTTGATCAGCGCGTAATGATATATGCTCTTATGCTGATGTGCTGGTCTCTTCCTTTGTACTAAAGTCACCATTCTCTCTATGTCGCAACACATGAAGTACAGAATGTTCGTCATACGTACCCTCGTGAAATGCATCAACAAACGGACATGGTACGCATAGAGATGCGAGAATCTTCCCTCGCAACTGAAATACCGAATGATGAGTTTCATCAACGGTGCAAACTCATCCCTCAGGAATCTGAAAGGGAAAACTGTACTCAAGTGTCTCATATACCCGGGTTTGATGTATAGCTCATAGTAGAATCTGTCTAACTGCTGGCGTTTGCTCCATTCCTCTCCTACATTTGGTATCTCGGTGGCCTGAGCAATAGTCTCTGGTGACAAGGTGAAATTCACTCCGGCGAGGTTTACATGACCATCATGTAAATGTAGAACAAATAAATGAACTATTTCCCGATGATGCTGAGTTTGTGAGATCATCTCACAGTATTGGAAACATGATTGACGCTGAAAACAATCCATTGCAAGTGGGCAAGCCTGCAATTGAGCCAAAGAAGTAGGCTCCTCCCTGACACACTGACCACCTTTGCCACTTTTGTGATACCTCCGTGGCACATTTACTTCCGGTGTAGAATCACTGTCATATTCCTGCTCATAGATTGACTCCGTCTCTGACATGACTTTGAAAACAAGATAGCTGGAATATATATGCTGATGTAAAAACTGTGTGTACAATTGACTGTAAACTGTTCTTTGCTCTAAAAATGCTGTGACCAAGGGGAAACAAATGCGCAAGGGAATATTAGGAAAGGGAAAACATTATGGAATTAGGGACTTTGGAAATAAAAACAAGGGAATTAGGGAAGGAAAGGGAAATGAAAATATTGGATTTGGGATTTTGGGATGTTAGGTAGGGATAATGTGTTTTTTAATAGAGGTAAGGGACTAGGATTTGAGGGATTGTAGCATAGGATTAATGAGGGAATTAATGGGGAAGAATAATGGTGAGTTTGGGAATAAACAAAGGGAAATGGGGAAAAAATCACAACCTTGGTTACACTCTATTTTGAAACCCTACAACACTTTTACATTGAAACCCTACAACACTTTTTTCATTGACAAAGGAGGGCTTTCCACCTTGGATCTCTACGGCAAATATTTAATGAACCCATCACATTAACCTTTAAAAGCCAAGCAAAGGTAATGGATATGAGCCTACCTTCAAATTCGTGTGGAGAGGAGGCGATTTGATGCTCTTTCGAACAAGTTTCAAACTCCAAACCCAGTGCCCCACACGCCTCACCCAGTGCGCCTCACACTCCTGATGCACTGCGTGCTTGTATTTTTACACTGTGGCTTTGTGCCCAGTGCGCCGCGCGCTCCTGATGCATCGCGCGCCTAGCCCAGTGCATCGTGCGCCTGGAAACTGCTCTAACTTCCACTCAAATTCACAATTTCGCTTTGGAACAATCTTGTTCACTCTTGGCATGTACAATGAGTTGAAAATGTATTGAAATATATTTATAAAGACTCCCTTTTGATTTTTGCTTGGTCCATAACCCATTTTGTAATGTTTTGTCATTGACACTTTTTCAGGATTAATAGACTTTTGACTTTTTGGTTTCCTCCTTAAATTTGGTTGAAATAATGATTTTCTTTGACAATTTTTTACAGGGATAGCTGTGATATGATCTGGAAAAGGAGACCAAGGCTGCGCCTGGACAATTCAAGAACTGAAATTTGAAAAATATTACGAAAAAATGAGATTTGAACGACTTATCTTCAAAATAGAGTTTCGAAGAGGAAGTCCTAACTCTATCTTATAATGATAAAAAAATTATTGAGTGTAACCACCCTATCAGAGGGACATCCTCTGCTGCTGGTCTTCTTAGACTTTGCAAAACAAAATTGACTTAACCCTAGACCTAAATGACTGAGAACACTTGTCATACCTAGCAAATTTGACCTCGTTGATTTTTATGACAAAGACCTGAACCAGTAGTGGCAACATCGAGGCGGAATGGTGACACAAACCATTCCATCAGATTTATGGCATCTAACGAATGCACTGATCGAAACTGATGGGACACCTAAACATGAAATGCAAAAAAGAGCTTTGATCTCTGACGGAGGGATAACTAGACCGACTCTAACATTGGCTCCAATGGGGATGGTAGCTCCTTGGAGGTGCCAAGAACGATAGATCTTTGGGAAAGCAGACCAGTGCCTTCATCCATTGGGCGATGGAATCATTATTTGAATGGATAACAAAAAACCTTTGACACATTTATTGAATGAAAACTTGACTGAAAACTAACTGAAACTTGACTGAAACTTGACTCAAACCGACTCGATGGCAAATTGAAATAACTTGAAAAAACTGACTCAACAGACCAAACACAAATGACTCATGACTGACTTAAAACAAGACTTTACAAAGCTTTTGGAAAAAAGGCAGCAATCCATCAAGATTTGGAATCATGATGACAACCACCTACATACTAATGAAATATGTGCAATCATGTGTAATGAGATTTCCAATGTAACCAATCCAATAGATGGCTACATACCAAATTTCTGCTCTCACCTTTCTCGAGCAGGCCGAACGATACATGTAGGCAACTCAAAATAACCACTGAAAACAAGGCTTATGATAATGAACCAGGCAACATTTATCTTCTCTAGTGCTTGCCAAAGGATGCCGAAGGGATCTTGATAATCCTGAAGCACTATCTTGTCTTGAGATCCAGCAGCAAAAATACAAGTACTCCCTTCATTATGATCTGAAAGAACAATTGATTTCCGAGGGATAGGAAAGCATAGAGAAGTATGTGCTTCTGCCATCTGAGTGTTAGCTGTAGGTTCCTTGACCATGAGAAATCCTGGCATATTGTCTCTCTCAAGCTCATACTTCTCATCTTCATGGTCTAGGTGATTCTTAAACAAAAAACAATCTTCAAGATTATAAAACATGACAGCCTTATCATCTTTGTGAAAGAAAATATTATCTGTTTGCTGATCTATAAAACTAATTACAAGACCATCATCATTTTCAAAAGAAGAAGGGATTTCACCAACACTTTCTTGACCATGTGTGCACTGCAAATCTGCTTTAGCTTGGGCTGTAACATGACCTTTCAAGAGTTGATCTATTTCATCTTCAGACAAAGGAGATAATGCTTTTTGTTTTCTTTTGCTCAAATAGTAATTGTCTTCATATGACATGGCAATCAAATTATCATTTACCACTGAGTTATCAAAAGAAGATTTCTCACTTACCTAAACAAAGATCCCATCTTGTTGTCCATGAAATGACCAGATTACCTCCTCATGAAGGCTTTGGTCAATAACTTTGTCTTCTTCATTCCAGATGATCTCAACAATAGAGCTCTCCTTCATGGGATTCAGAACAAGGTTGTCTTCATCATCACGATCTGAATCTAGATTTGAAATGGCGAACTTGACTTTATCACATTCTGAAACTGAAACTTGAGTTTCATGCATGTTGTCTTCTTCTATGGACAGATCTGTAATAAAACCTTCTCCTTCATCATCTTCAACTGTACTTAGATCTTGATCCTGCTGCAAATTTTCCTGTGCATCTTGACAAGTATCCTCTAAGTTTTCTTTATACTGCTGAAATGGATTTTCATACAGGGCCTCCATGATCTCTTCATCCATGAAATTATCATCTTCATAATATTTCTCAAGACTTTCAATAAAAGTAGAAGCATGTTTGCAACAGTAATGAACTAAATTTAATGATGGATAAGACGCTTGATATCTTTTAATGAACAAAGCATGAAAATATTTTAAACAATAAATACAGGCCAACGAAAAATTTTCATACCAAGATTGGGCTTCACCTTCCAGTGTGGCCAAGAATATCTTCATCAAGCAATCTTCAGGAAAATCCACCTTCAACTTGCGAATATGCATGTGAAATCTAACCAGATGTAAAGCAGCATCTTTCTTACCATCATCGTTAAACGTAGGCAGATTCCTTGACCAATCCACCTTGGGAATCTTATTCAGAAAACCTGGGATGTGATCTCGGCTCATGGGAGCGTATCTTCTCATGATTTGGTCCATCTTGAAAATCTCACAGCTACTGATCTCCCTGCAGTGAAGTCACCAAGAAGCATCGATTTCTGGATTTTTCAGTGAATAAAGTCGCCGGGTGAATGATTTCAGCCTTGCCAGTGTCTGATCATTGTCCACCATCAACAATCAGATCTGAACTCAATACATTTACTAGGGCAATTTATAAGTTAAGTGTTACAATTACAAGCTACACTGGAGATCCACTGAAGCAGCGTTTATCTACTATGCATTCGCAGAGCAATGTGCAGTTCGAAGGCTACCTGGCATGACTTCAGACTCCGTCTGTAGCTATAAATCAGATAACACTAACAAGAAAACCAGTTCGTCCCCAGTATGGTCGCCACTATGTTAGCACTCAAATCTACCTTAGGCTGAAATAAGGTAAAACGCAAGGCTACATCAAACCACGCTCAGCCTCGTAGCTAGCCCTACGAGGATAGGAGAGGGATTTCTCCAGGTTAATCTCAGCAAAAGGTAATCAATGAGGCTCGAGATGACTAAATTGGTAATTAATTTTAGGCTAGGTATGAAGTATAAGGAGTTTAAAATTGATTTTTTGGAGTTTTGTTGAATCTAAGGGAAAGGCAATTTTGGGTGTGGGAATGAGACACAGTTTTTGCAGAGGTCTACTTGGGGCAAGGTAGGTGACTATCTTGATGCTTTTAAGGAGAATGGATGGCTAGATCTGACTGGTGAGAAGTTAAGGAGAGCAAGAAGTTTTCAAGGATTCTCCATAAACAGATGAAAACATGGAAAATCAAACAAACTTAAAGGTAGAGCATAACAAATTATGGATTCTACCTTAACACTTCATTTGTTCAATTGCAGAAGATGAGAGAAGGAAAATGATACACCTAACAACTTACAAATACAGAAAGAAGCACACCATCAACACATAAATCCACATGGATCCCAAACAGTGCTACAAAACCCTCGTGTTTCCTTTTCCAAAAATGCAGAAGTGAATGTACAATAGAACGTCTTGCTTTTCCCAAGAGTCCAACCCTGAAAATGACTAAGAAAATACATAATATAGGCAAGCCAACCCATTCCCTTGCCTCTAGGGGTCGAGCTCATCATCCTAGGAGTTGTTTCAACCAACTCTAAACAAAGCACTACAATCTAGGCAGTCAAAACAACTTGCTTCTATAAGGTAGGAAGCCAATTCATTCATTAAATTTTCAATTTTTGGTGAATGAATCTTCTAGAACAAATAACTAAGTGTCAAAATAACATCATGTTTCATTAATTACATCAAGAGGAGTGAAAAATCCCATCACAAGTCAAAACTAGTCAAACTGGCTGCCTTTCCTGAGCTGAAAGATGAAAATTTTGCCAAAAAGCCCTGTGCGCCGCGCGCCTTTCTACCTATTTTTGGGGCACTTCCTGGCATCCAAATCAAGCTAACAATAGCTGGTTGGAAAGCCCGGGATGTCTGCTATCCATCCCAAGTGGAATTTTGCAATTTGGAGCTCATTTTCCCCCTCAAAATGTCATTCTCCCGGAAGTACTTCCTGCTGGTGCAAAAGGTGGCAGAAAGGTGATTTTCATGGTGTTTTTGAGCCTTTTGGTCACCCAGAACTTAATGAAATGCTTTGGTAATAGCTGAGCATGTATAATTCATCATGAAAAACCCAAAAATGTAAATTTTTCCTCTAGCAAGTGTCCCAATCTTAAGCACGCGCGACGATGCGCTACACGTTGAGCAAAAAACCCTGTTTTTTAGGACAAAATTTTCCAAAATGACAAAATTTTCTCCGAATTTGCTCAAATTCGGAGTGAAGACCCTCCATCATGTATTGTGCCCTGCCAATGAAGTCGTGGCCAAAATTTGGAGTGGATCGGGCTTTTTTCGCTGTTTTAGTGCTTTGCTCAATCGCCTCTTTAGGATCTTCATTTTTGCTTTGCAGACATGCATACGAGCCCAATAATGAGTTTTCATCTGACGAAGCATGACTTTGTCTCTGTTTTCCTTCACCAACAATTTCTCCAAATGAGTGTTCACACGGATGAGCATAGACTCTCGATCAATCGGTGTCAAATCACCGGGTCTCTTTCAGGCCAATTCTCAATCTTCACGGATTTGCCGCAGCTCATAAAGTGTATGTTCATCCTCTAGCTGTTTGTTGCGCTGCTCCAAGTAATTTATCACCCACTTATCCATCTGCAATTTCTTTTGCAGCGAGTCATTCTCAGCCCTTTGCTCCCGGATGATATCCTTTAGCTTCGAGCTAGGAGAGCTCGCATTAACATCAATGAAATCCGTGTCCCGGCCTCCTGAAGGACCCTCATCATGCATAGGCCTCTTGCCCCTGTCCTGGATATGTACCTATGCTGAAGAAGAAGGTGAGACCCCTTCCACATGATGTGGAGATAATACTCGTTGTGCTGATGGAGTTAACGAGACCCCTTCCACATGATGTGGAGATAATACTCGTTGTGCTAATGGAGTTAACGAGACCCCTTCCACATGGTGTGGAGATAATACTCATCGTGCAGATACAAATAAGGCCTTGTGGCCTCACTGGTATGTCAAATATGGAGGAGCACTTATATGCTCAGTCTCAGGAATGTCTAGCCGGTGTGAAGGCGCCCCCTCATCATGAACTATCTCGGGAAGCGACTGTAGCGCTGAGAAGAAGTCACGAGAGATGAAATCCTCCCAAGTAATGCCCTGTTGTCTCAACTGATGTATCACTATGATTTTGATCAACGCGTAATGATATATGCTCTTATGTTGATGTGCTGGGCTCTTCCTTTGTACTAAAGTCACCATCCTCTCTATGTTGCGACACATGAAGTACGAAATGTTCATCATACGTACCCTCATGAAATGCATCAACAAATGGACATGGTATGCATAGAGATGCGAGAATATGCCCTCGCAACTGAAATACCGAATGATGAGTTTCATCAACGGTGCAAACTCATCCTTCAGGAATCTGAAATGGAAAACTGTACTCAAGTGTCTCATATACTCGAGTTTGATGTATGGCTCATAGTAGAATCTGTCTAACTATTGGCATTTTCTCCATTCCTCTCCTACATTTGGTATCTCGGTGGCCTGAGCAATAGTCTCTGGTGACAAGGTGAAATTCACTCCGGCGAGGTTTACATGACCATCATGTAAATGTAGAACAAATAAACGAACTAGTTCCCGATGATGCTGAGTTTGTGAGATCATCTCACAGTATTGGAAACATGATTGACGCTGAAAAAAATCCATTGCAAGTGGGCAAGCCTGCAATTGAGCCAAAGAAGTAGGCTCCTCCCTGACATGTTGACCACCTTTGCCACTTTTGTGATACCTCTGTGGCACATTTACTTCCGGTGTAGAATCACTGTCATATTCCTGCTCATAGACTGACTCCGTCTCTAACATGAATTTGAAAACAAGATAGCTGGAATATATATGTTGATGTAAAAACTGTGTGTACAATTGACTGTAGACTGTTCTTTGCTCTAAAAATGCTATGACCAAGGGGAAACAAATGTGCAAGGGAATATTAGGAAAGGGAAAACATTAGGGAATTAGGACTTTGGAAATAAAAACAAGGGAATTAGGGAAGGAAAGGGAAATGAAAATATTGGATTTGGGATTTTGGGATGTTAGGTAGGGATAATGTGTTTTTTAATAGAGGTGAGGGACTAGGATTTAAGGGATTGTAGTATAGGATTAATGAGGGAATTAATGGGGAAGAATAATGGTGAGTTTGGGAATGAAAAACAAAGGGAAATGGGGAAAAATCACAACCTTGGTTACACTCTATTTTGAAACCCTACAACACTTTTACATTGAAACCCTACAACACTTTTTTCATTGACAAAGGAGGGCTTTCCAACTTGGATCTCTACGGAAAATATTTAATGAACCCATCACATTAACCTTTAAAAGCCAAGCAAAGGTAATGGATATGAGCCTACCTGCAAATTCGTGCGGAGAGGAGGCGATTTGATGCTCTTTCGAACAAGTTTCAAACTCCAAACCCAGTATGCCCCGCGCCTCACCCAATGTGCCGCATGCTTGTATTTTTACACTGTGGCTTTGTGCCCAGTGCATCGCGCGCTCCTGATGCGTCGCGCACCTAGCCCAGTGGGTCGCGCGCCTGGAAACTGCTCTAACTTCCACTCAAATTCACAATTTCGCTTTGGAACGATCTTCTTCACTCTTGACATGTACAATGAGTTGAAAATGTATTGAAATATCTTTATAAAGACTCCCTTTTGATTTTTGCTTGGTCCATAACCCATTTTGTAATATTTTGTCGTTGACACTTTTTTCAGGATTAATAAACTTCTGACTTTTTGGTTTCCTCCTTAAATTTGGTTGAAATAATGATTTTCTTTGACAATTTTTTGCAGGGATAGTTGTGATATGATCTGGCAAAGGAGACCAATGCTGCACGTGGACAATTCAAGAACTGAAATTTTTGAAAATTTATTACAAAAATGAGATGAGAATTATCTTCAAAACAAAGTTTTGAAGAGAAGTCCTAATCTATCTGTATAATGATAAAAATTATTGAGGTAACCACCTATCAAGGACATCCCTCTGGCCTGCTGGTCTTCTTAAACTTTGCAAAACAAAATTGACTTAACCCTAGACCTAATGACCGAGAACACTTGTCATGACCTAGAAATTTGACCTCTTGATTTTTATGAACAGACCTGAACCAGCAGTGCCAAACATGAGGGGAATGAGTGACACAAACCATTCCATTAGATTTATGGCATGCCTAACGAAATGCAACTGATTGAAATTGATGGGACACCTAAACATGAAATGCAAAAAAGAGCTTTGATCTCTGATGGAGGGATAACTAGACTTGTTGAAAAGTGTGCAACAAGTAATGCTTGTTGAGATTGCAACAAGATGATGGAGCTTAGTGAAAAGAGTCGCCTTCACTAAGTGGGCCCGCAGGCTATTTTTGGCGCAAGTCTATTTTTAGACATATGGATTATGGTCTATGAGTTGCAGGATGCTATTTGTGGATGATTGGTCATGTTGGTAA
>APFE031131068.1:0-16356 GCA_000404065.3 Pinus taeda
GGGAAAGCCATCGCAGCTCACCAACTACAGAATTCCCTAAATAAAATATCAGCTCAATTTCAATTAGAAATGCCTCTTCACAGGCAAAGGACACCAGAATCAAGTCCTTGGAGGACTTAATCATTGAGTTGGGACATGATACGTGAAGGCCACTGAAATACTGATCAAGAAGAAAAACGATGACATAGCTACTTTGAAGAAGCAACTGAAGATTCCACCATTACATCACCCACAAATAGCAAAGGTCCTAGAAACCCAAAAAGGACAAGAGGAGCTTATGGACTTGGTCCTAAAGCTAAATGACCAATTGAAAGAAATAGAGAAAGAATTGGACACATTGATTCAGTCCAAGCAAAGTGAACTAGCCACCACTTCTACAACTACCATTCCCATAGTAACAACTATAGTTCCCTCAACATTGGTAGCATCCTTGGCACCAACAACTCCACCTGCTACAACACTGCCAGTCACAACTGAGTCTACAATAATCGATACTTCAACAAAAAGGACAGCAGAGTTAGTGAAATCCATGGAGGAAATGTCCATCTAGGCAACATAACTTAAGAGGCTTAAGGAGAAAGTGGGAAGCCTAGAAACTGATTGCAAGCTTGCCCAAATACAACAAAGAGAAGAAACACAGAAATCCCTAAGGATGGGTGAGAAGATTAAGGTCCTAGAGAAGGATCTAACTTTACAAAAGCCACTAGGACAAACTAAGGAGATGCTCTGGGCCAATATCATTAACTCTGTCAATGATATTTGGCCATCAATTCAAGTAATATTTGAGCAAACAGAATTGGTGAATGTGGCCACCTAAGCAATACAAAAGGTAAAGGAAGACCTAAGAGACCAACCTGAGGATGCTAGTCGACTCATCCATTTCTTGAATAGTAAGAACAGGCATGAACCTTTATCTACCAAAAGAATGTTTAATTATATTAAAAAAATTAATAAAAAAAGGTTAAACAAATATTCATATAACTTATTTTACAATTTTATTATTGTTTGGAGTACATACAACACATTATAACATTAAAATATTTTATTAAATTAAGCGGCAAAGAATGCAAGCTATATGGCTTTGTTGATATATTTAAATATAAAAATATAACTCCCAATTTCATTATTTTTAACTTTAACTATTTCTTTATTTATTAATATTTTTAGATGTAAAAGTATATCTCTCAATTTCATTATTTCTAACTTTAACTTTGAGAAAATGAAAGGAGAAATTTGTCATTCTCAATTTCTAACTTTGAGGAATGAAAGGAGAAATTCACCATTTATAATAGGTCTACAACGTAATCAAATATGGAATTGGGTGTTCTATTTTGTATACGAAAAAGGGAAAATGGGGAACTGAGATGAGATGAGGGCAGGAAAATGCTAGCTTAACAAATGGAATACCATGGTGGAGGTGTCAAATGAGACATTTCCTTGACAAGAATCCTTATTTGGTAGGGATAAGTAGGAAACTTGCTAGACAGGGACGGAATAGCTAGAGGTTTCATGGAAGGATAAGATAGAAGATGATGATATTCTACAAGGCAAGCCATGGACTTCTACCTTCAATCGAGGGTTTGCTACTCCAAGAAAAGGATTAAGGTTTCAACTGTTATTTTTTAGTTATAACGATATTTTTTTATTAACAATGGAAAAGGATTAAGTTTCAACTATTATTTTTTAGTTATAACGAATTTTTTTATTAACGGTGGAAAACAGTTTAATCGTCTAACATAAGATCCAATGGATCATGGTAAGACACGTAAGACAAGAGGGGAGTTGATTTCAGAGGGGAACACCTTACGATGTAATTACACTTTCTCCATTTAATTATTTGTAACTTTTGTTTTGGATTAAAAGATAAATTCATTGTTTTGAAATGCTAAATCTCATTAGAATGAAAATACTAATAGGCTAAGATTGTAGGAGAACCATCACTTCCCTCTTTTTTTGGAATTTTTAAAGGAGGTGAGTGACTAAAGGTGAAATGAAATTGCAAGACTCAAAATGAAATCATATTCATAAAGAGATCTAAATGAGCATATTTTTTTTTCGAAATCAATGTCTAAAGAATGCAATAAATTCGGAACAAGAAAGTAATAAAATCTTTAATCTAGTGTATTTTCTAAGGATATAATATTTTTTCTTTATATAGTAGTGTAGGCAACTATTCTAGTTTGAAAATTCATACACACTGAATGTAGGCAAATATTCAATAAAAAACATGTGATTTACTATTAAAATTAGTAATTTTTTAAAATAGATGATTTTTTAACAAAATTGGCCAATATTTTTCTCATAAAATGTCCAAAATTTAGCCCATGTGAAATTTCACCCCTAAAGTTTTCCCTACTTTAATCTATTGAATTGAAATGTCAATTCTATTCTAGGAAAAGTAACATAATTCTATGCTAAGTTCTTAAGCTAGTGGATTATGCTATGGAAATCATAAAGTCTATTCTAAGAGCATTCAATTGCTAAATCTCATCTAGAAAGCAATGAATTATAACTCTAGAAAGCAATAAATCTTAACTCTCGGAAGGTGCTAAATTTTAGTTTTGTGAAAGCAATTAATTCTAACTCTAGGAAAACAATAAACATCTATACTAAGAAAATCAACGACACTCTATTGTAAATCAATAAGTAAATGACTAGAATGAAGTTGTGTTTATCAAAGCAAATTGAGATTACTAATGTGTGCATTTCAAATTAGAACCATTCATGACTAATGCTTATATATAAATCTGAGACTAAGCAAATCAAGAAGTAATTAAAATGTTTTTTGCTATTTTCCAATCTTACTCAAGTGCTTGACCTATGTAAAGAAGCCAAAACAAGTAAGTAAAAGGCAGAACTAAATCTTTGAATGAAAATTATAATACTTAAATGAAACAAAGGATTGATCTAAATCCATGAATGAAAATAGATCGTAAAAGACTCTAAATGAAAACAAAATTACAGTATCTGGTACTTCTATAGGGGGCCCTAAACTTCAGAGCACGAACTTAAATCAACCACAAGAAATTATGAAAGTGCCATAACATAGTTTCTATCACTAAAGTTGTAAACTTAAGCATGCAAACATAAACCAATTTCAAAGATGTCTATTTGCTTTTAGATAAAGCATTTAATAGAGTTTACATCATAACTATATTGAGAGTCTTATTGTCGTAAATTAAAACTAAAGTGAAATCTCAATTTTTCAAATTAATAGAACATCTCCTTTTCACAATTTGTTATCTGAGAAGTGAAACATGAAAGGACATATCATTAGCCTTGATTCAAATCATCAAATCTTAGTTCTTGAATCTCACTTGCTTGATTATAGACCTAACTTGCTCAATATTTTGCTTCCTACATGTGCGCCATAATTGATTTGACTGAGGATTTGACTTGAATGATGTGTTGAACTTGTGAACTTCCACCTATAGCTGATAGGTGGATCACTATCTCAACAACATTTGGTAACTTTCCATGTACTCCAGTTGATTTATAACACATGAGATCTTATAGAACGTTCAAATGAGTTGTAGAATGTTAGAGGAGTTGTGGTATTTGCACAATTCGGTAGCTTATGTCTAATAAAAGAAAATTTATAAAGAAAAACATATAGATTTGAGATACTAATGGAATTTTACCTAATTAATCTATTTGCATGGGTCATATGACTCTTAACTCATGGTAGAGTTATAATTTTATGAAAATATGTGACAAAATGGGTGAAAATGAAAGATAAACTGTAAAAAAAAAAAAAGCAATTTTGGAGGCTGAACAGTTGGTTGTTGACGGTGCTAGACCCGCCAACATGTCACAAGATCTCCCTGGTAAGAAGTCCCAATTAGACCTCAAACCGTTTGGTGTAGGAGTCCCAACAGTGGGTTGTACAGTATCGCCTTGACCGCAGTTTCGCACAAAGGAAAGTAAGATGTCCCTATTGGCAGCTAGGGTGTGACATATGCAATAAGTCAAGCAAGGTGAATGAGTGGTTCTAACACACGGAGGGTGAGGTGAGTGTGCTCCTTGGAAACATGTGAAAGCACGTAGTTAAGAACGGAACACACGAGCAAAGATGCATCACAACAAGGAATGCAAGTGGGCTAGCAATCCAAAGTGATGGTTAAACCAACAATGCATTTCAGTAAGATTCATACATACATATACAAAAAATAGCTACACATGCATGCGTAAGCAAACATATACATATAGCATTTAGAGTAAACAAGATAGCTGAAATAAAATATGACATATGCATGAAACATGTTGGCTCTTTTATATTAAGTGTAAGTTCTAGTCATACAATACAACCATGACCAACCACTAGTTCCGACAGACGAAAGTTACAGTCACTGCCGCCTGCTCCTCCAAAGAGATATACTAGCTCTACACAGTGGAGAAGCCAAGGCTCATTACAATATTATCCAAGCTTTCTCTAAGATACTCCTATTGGAAGCTTGGCTAACCAAAAGCCTCTACAATGAGTTATGAGGGACTATATATAGAAAAGGGTGGGGTGGCCCTTTACATTCCCCTTTGTGACAGTTCATCTACCCTGATGACTCTTCATATACTCTATGACTGTCACATCCAACTATCGACACTTAAACTTACACTTGACAAGAGATTACATACAGTCTGAACGTGTACCCATGTGAGACAAAATAGGCTTGAGCAAGCCATACAAGATATCACTATGACTCGGAAAATTGTGGGAAGACCAGCTCCTCGACATGTTCACGATGGTCGACAGTAGTGAATTGATGCCAAGCTTGGTAGTCTGTGATGGTGTCCATGTACTCTAAGGTGACATCTTTCTAGAAATGAACTCTTGCCTCTATGGCATCCAAGTACACTGCTCGAGCTCCTCTGTCCAACTTGTCTGATAGCATGCGCATCATTTCCTTGAGTGCGACCAGACTAGCAACATATTGATGCATGGTGTTTGCACTGATAGCCAAGTATGGGCTGGTGGCTATGCACATAAACTTGTCAAAGTACGAGTCAAGCTCCAGTCAGAACTGAGGCTTTGTCTTTTCCTGGGTGAGTGTCCCAATAGATGGGATCACATGTGCGCACACAACAACATCCATGCTCCTAAATACTCGTGCATGTGAAGCCTATAGACTAGTGATGAGTTGTAGGAGATATTCATAGTTTCGGATCTAACTTTGGATGCGTGTATTCAGCTCAACTGCTCTGAGCTTCATCTTCTTCAGAAAGTGTAATGGGGCTCCCTTGTATCTCATTTTCCATGTTTGCATGTAATCAAAAGCAACATGCACATTCAACAAGCTACGTGCTCTCCTAGCACATTGTTGTCGCCAACCATTGAGATCGACAATTGCATTATGCACGGTACCAAATTTGGAATAAAATGCCCACATGACTATCGCAAGGGATAATACTTCACCCAGTATTTCCTTCTTCAACTCTGATCGGGTGGATGTTGTAACCAGATCTCCTCCTTGCTTGGCAATCTATAACTCCTTAGCCATTTGCTCATTCTATGCTATCGGGAAGAAAACACTCAAGCTAGTGGCTTAGGCATATTATCTAGTAGCAATCAATAAATGTCGTTAGATGCTTGCACATGTCAGACACGATCACTCATTCCCCAAACTATGCAGGAGATGTGTGATCATCCGAAGTTGACACATTGCAAGATTGCACCTCTATTTTTGGACTCATCGAATGAGATGTTGTGCACCTCTCCCTCCGGATTGTCTCCAAGGATTTCAGTGTCTCCTTAGTCACTTGGGACTTGCTTGGCTTTTGGATCCATGAAGCTAGTGGGTTGACATCTTAGTGGTGACGCATGAGGTCGATGTCTTGCTCTAACTCCTGTTGTTCAATGTTCGTATCCATCTTCTCAAGTGCTTTTTCACTCTCTTGAGCAAAGTCTTGCTCCTATGACTGCTCACCCTGTGTTCTTGGTGCCAGCTATTCAGATGAGTCGACTACCTGTATGGGTGTAGTTTCTTATGTCTGTACATGTTGTCCCCCTCATTGTACATGTTCTTGTTGCACTTCCCTCTCCTTTCTACGTAGCTTATGTTCCTTCCGAAGTTGCTCCTTCAACTCATGCAACTCCTTTTCTATTTCCTCCATTCTCCATTTTTCTCTCTGCCTTTGCACATTCCTCTTGTCACAACGCTGCCTCTTCACCTCTATTTCTAAAGATTCTTTATGCACAAGTGGGTATGCTTGGAACTTGTAGCTTTGTTCCTCCTCCATGTTTTCAATAATCTTCCTTTTGCTTTTGTCGTGTGCTGGTATGTTTACCTTTGTTGTTGTTGCTCTCCGAGATGCTGCTTCACTAACCATTCCACATCAATGTCGACCGGTTCATTGGGCCTGGAGAAGTTGTAACAATATCTCCAGGGGTCTTCCTCCACCCAATGACACACCTCGTGGATCCACTGAATTGTACTCTTGTGCGGTGATCTTTTACAAAATAATGTGGGTCATACGAATTAAAGCTTTGGGTGTCGAATGGATATTTCTTGATTTCCTCTACTTCAACATCTGCATGCTTGAAATTATGTATCTTGTATAACCCAATCCGCAATGGAAGAGTGGGCCAAGGTGCCTTCTTCTTCCGATGCAGCCTAACTGACAATCCTACCGAGATGTGGTATGATACTTCCTGTATGACGAGCTTGTCCAAGGCAAACTTTGGTAGAACATGCGAAGGCTTCTCCATGATGTACATCCATATGAAGGTGTCAGACATTCAGGCATACCAATTTTCTATATCGATTAGTGCCTCCATTGCTACCTTTGACATGCAAGGTGGATCCTGTTCAAATATCATCTTGTACACTGGGGTCAAAAAATGATCAGACAGTTGTGTGATAGCTCCTCTGAAGCTGCATTCGGACAACATTTTACAATAAGTGTTCACAGAGGTCTCTACCGATGTTCATGCCCACTCCGAACCCGAGAACTCCTTACAAGCACAAATTTCATCCAAGACGTAAGCAAACATTGTAGATTTTTGCTTGTTGACCTTTGGGTATATGTCGAGCTCTTGTTACTTGTTCCTTTAGCCTATGAGCCAACATGTCGAAAGAGTTGCATGCTTTGCCTTCACTAGCTGGTTGGTCCAACACAATCACCCATCTCTGTGGGAAAGTTTCCCTTGTCTCTTGGGCATACAAGCAACATGCAAAGATGACCAAGTATTGATATGCCTTCCGCAGCATCTTCGCCTTGTATATTTCTTTGGGTGTCATCCTTAATTTAGTCGGCTCCTTCACCCAGTTCTTCAAGATATCTCTGGAGTTAGCATTGTTGTTGGGTATGTTGAAGGGTGTCTCCATGGTGATCATGGGCTTTGACATACGGTACATTTGTTCATTATCCTATGCCCTGAAGGTAAAAAAATTCATCCCACTGACACTGCTCAATGTCATTGTCTCAAGGCCAGTGTGCGAGATGATCCAATGTATCATGTTCGCCTATGGGAACATGTGATACCTACATGAAATACGGTATAAGCTGGACTTGTGAATGTTCACATAGACTTGGAGGCTTCAAGGTCTTCCCCAAATGTTCCTGTAAATGCTTCGCCGACCTCTTTCCATTTCAGCTTGATGTCCTTGTCTACATTCAATTTGGTGTCTTCATATATTGGTAAACTTGTAGACACTCGCTCAACTACTGCTCCAGTTTCACTTTCATTGGTGTCCTTTGATCCTGTTCTCTTGGAGGCCATTGATACTGAACTGCTAAAAGGTGGACAAACAACTTCTAGATATGGAGACATGGTGACATGTATTACACAATTTTATGGCCTAACAATTACTGCCTCTTAGAATTATGCAATGCAAGACTAGAGGACAGTCACTATATAGAAATATGCATTTTCTGGGAGGAAGGTAGAGCCTTCACTCTCAGGATTACACAATGTTGTCTTGGTGAGGCAAAGCCTAGGACAAGGCTTCCCAGACCCACCGATGGACAAATGAAAGAAAATGTGAATGTGAATGCATGGTGATACTGAGTGTAAGTAGGAGTGAATGATCGTGCATGCAAAAAGTGAATGGAAGATTTATAATATGGAGCAACATGCATGTGTGTGAAGCGAGTCGCTGAATCAGTGACCGTTCGTGTAAAATAGTGTCATGCATGCGACAGTAGTGAAATGCTAACGAAAACTGAAACAGTGCTAGTACAAGCTAATATGCATGCAAATTACAACAAGTGTTCATAGAAATCAAGTAGACAATACTCACGTAAGCCAAAACATAAAAAGCAACTGAAATGCTACAAAAGACAAGCTAAGTGGATTTACCTAGAAATAGCTAAGTTGGATGTGTTGAAGACTCCTGGATCTGTTGTGGGATGTCAGAGCTCCAAGATCGATGTGAAGAAGTGAGCTCTAAAGTATCGAATAAATAAGTTTGATGCTCATGACTCGCATGCCACAAATCTAGGAAAAAGTGACACTTGGAGGAAAGATTCTAAAACAATATTTGCATGTAACTTCCAATTGCTAAAAATAGCTCCCTAAAATCTAGGGATGATTTCTGCATGTTTCTTTTTTCTATTTCAGGAAAAATAAGCCCATGCATGCAAGTCAAGTTTCCTCGATCTCGAGTGGAACCGGTCAACCTGATGGCACATATGTAGCCTGCCTGACTGACAGTAACTTTTGCGTAGTTTTTGGGAGGAAGTTGGGTTGGTTGCCTAGAGCGATTACACAATTTCTGGGTTGAGCAACTCACTGTTGCCTATGATTGTGCAATTTCTGGGATGAGCAGTCATGCTGGGTCAGATTGCGCAGTTTTTCCAGGGAAGGTTGACAAGAAGAATTGTGCAATTCCTGAGCCCAGCAGGCTGCCAGACAGGATTATGCAATTTCTGGAGGGAAGGTTGGTTCCCCTCCAGAATTGCCCAATTTCTTGAGGGAGCTTCTCATCCTGTAGTTGGACCAAGTCCAGGTAGACAGCTTGTGAGGGGAATGCAACAAGCTATTATGTGTAGGTTGTCATGCTGCTAGAACACCATTGAAGCTTGTGTACTTGATAGTGCAAGACATGCTATTGAGGATGGCTGGCAGGGAGGCTCCAAAATGAAGCCAAGGCAAAATTTTGGAGGGTGGTTGTCTCTGCTACAACACTTAGCGACCCACTGGTAGAATTCTAGCTCTCTAAAAGGAACTTGTTCATGAAAATCAAATCTAGCACCTCCAGAAGTATTGTTCAGTTCTATGTCCGTCTTGGTTTCCACACTTTCTTGATTGTAAGATGTAGCATCTACCAAGCTCTTGGTCAATCAACACACAATCCAAGCCAATAGGAGTTGAGGGGAATATTGGTGCACAAGCAGTATAGTTGTCAGAGTTTTAGTTTCATCTATGGTGTTGCTCTGCTGCCAGCAGGCCTGGACAGTACCTCGATGGAGTCATGCAGGAACACAAGCATGGCTCTGCTGACAGTGAGCTTGATCAGTACCCCGGCGGAGTTACTTGCATCACATCTCTGTGCATGAGGCCTTCCTCTTATTTAGCCTTGTTCATTTTCATTTTTGAAATTTTTAACTTTTTCATTTTTCATAACTATGCATAGCACTTATTCATTTCAAAGGTGAAAGAGGGATCCTGACTTATTGAGAGAAGAAGAGGTTGTTCCTTTATATAAGTAGTTTATATATACCACTCACGTGTTTGTTAAGTTTTTCCCCCTCACCTTACTCTACTTGACTGAGTTGTCAAGGGTTAACCCAAAAACAACCGACTAGAGTAGGTGACACTAGTTAGCATGAAAGTGTTTGTGTTTTCACCAAGGTTCAGTTCGAGCAATACGTATTTTACATCGATGTATCATGGACTGAAGATAACAAGTTCTTACATAAGAGTCTAGACAATAGATAACCAAGTAGTGACAGTTGCACAAGGTCTCTTGTACTTTACCCAGCTTGTTTCAAGAGTCACACATGGTTTCATGTGAAACTAACCTACAAGCACAAAACAAGAAAACAAACACAAAACAAAACGAGAGTAGAAGTAAATGTGAAAGAAAATCAAGTAAGAAAACAAACAAGAAGTCAAACAAACATTCAAATCAAGTAAGAAAACAAGCATGCAATAAAACAAATGAAAAGAAAACGCTACTCCTACTCCTAAGCCAACAGTGCATGGGCCTAATCACGTGAAGTGATACTTCGAATGCAGCTATCGGGGCATTGGTTAACCATGTTTTTGAAGGCTTGAACAAGATAGTTGTGTGAACCAGCAAACAAGAAAGATATAACAATGAAGACAAACAAAGTCCAAGTTTCTATGTGTCCACAGAACATAAGCGAGTGCAAGTGCATGACATACAGTCCGTGGACTTGTCATGGTGTTGTGCGGCACTACGTGCAACTATTAAGCATATGTATACTCTTGACTGTGATATGAAAGCAAATGAAAGAAACAAATACAAATCTCTTCATGCACGTGTGCTTGCTATGTAAGATTCCTCCAATGCATGAGTGATGGGATCGTGCAATTCGAGTGGAGGAAGTATGATCAGTGTGTGAGATTGATCTTCAATGCATACAAATGAGTGTTGAGGAGCCTCAGATGTTTCAATAATTTCCTGATCGGAAGTGAAACCAACCTTGGGATAGCAAGGGCCTGACATAACCATCATCTCAAGCTAAAGTTCCTCGACAGTCTAGGGGGTTTCGACTTCATTGACAGATAAATCATCATTAACAGGTGGCTTCGAAAAATCAACTGTGATAGAATCATCATTGTGATAGAAAACGAGAGTAAATATATCATGACAACTACGATCAACAAACTCAATGATTTCATCGGCATCCTCATGGTCTATTGAATCAAACAAAGGGGTAGATGAGAAGCAGACAAATTCATCCTCTGTGTTTCCAAAAAAGGCAGATGAAAAGTCAAGTGGATTTTCAATGAATAATTTATCCTCTTCATTGTCGAATGATGGACTGACATCTAGTGTGTCCTATTAATGATAAACAATGGGTGCATCCGTAGATAGAGATACACATGCAAAATCATGGATGGCAGGTTCACCAAAGATGTCAAGAAAGTACAGAGGAGGCTCAGACAGAAGGAAGTCATTCTTCACCGAGTGTTGATGCTCAAGCTCCTAGTCATACTCTTCATGAATGACAACGCATGTTGGTTGTGCAACACCAAATCCATCGATGGCTTGATCCTCGTTCATAACAAGTGTAGAGTCTAGAATAGAAGAACACAATACAATATCATCTGGAGGATCATCCGAGTACGAAGACAGAGGTTGAGGTACAAAATGCATGTGACAATTCAAAGGACTCACAACCAAATCTGCATGAAAATTAAGCGAAGTGATGTTGGGAGGATGTGATATTTGAACAGATGTGTATGCCCATTCTCCCACATCACTCTACAGTGATGGAGTTGTTTGATGAGGGGATGACGGATAGTCACTAGTTACAGTGATCATATCCTTCTTTGATTGCACAACTCCAACACTTAAGTATGCTGAGCGACGCTTGGGCTCAAATTTATCCTTGGGAGTGACAGATTTGATAATTCGTATATGTCAATGAGATATTGGAATTTCATCTGGATTTTCAAAGCTTGAAACTACAAAACACGGAAGCACTGCCAAAAATCATCTGGCATCATGCGAGGCCTTCTGGTTTTGTAACAGTTTTTGGTCAAGATGTTTTGGATCAAAATGATGGAAAATATCTTCAATGAGATCATAGAAATGCTCGAATGAGTGCATGTTGTCAACCGACAGGCTGCAACACCACCATAGTGGGGATTCACGAAGTGTGTATGCAAGCAGCAGATTGGCCTGTTCATCATAACATCCATTGTCCTCATCAAGCATGGAAAGTAATTCAAGTAAGAAGACAAGGCAAGCCACTTTGCCTTCACCATCATACGTGAGTTCAGATAGGAGATCAAGAAACTCCCTTGTGATGTTGACAGGTTCACATGCGAAAAAAATCGTGGAAGGGTGATTGCAACATAATCCATGATAGATGTGCAAAGGTTCAAAACAGGATGAGAGGACACAACTTGTCATTTGGCCCTCCTTCTAGTGTTAGAAATGTTGATAGTGCTGGACCCGCCAACATGTTAGGGGATCTCCCCGGTAAGAAGTCCCAATTAGACCTGAGACCGTTTGGTGTAGGAGTCCCAACAGTGTGTCATACGGTATCGCCTTGACCGCAGTTTCACATAGAGGCAAGTAAGATGTCTCTGTTGGTAGCAAGGGTGTGACATATGCAGTAAGTCAAGGAAGGTGCATGAGCTCTTCTAACACATGGAGAGTGAGGTGAGTGTGCCCCTTGGAAACCTGTGAAAGCACGTAGTTAAGAAGGGAACACACGAGCAAATATGCATCACAACATGGAAGGCAAGTAAGCCAGAAATCCAAAGTGATAGTTAAACCAACAACACATTTAAGTAAGATTCATACATACATATACTAAAAAAATACCTACACATGCATGCATAGGCAAATAGATACATATATCATTTAGAGTAAACAAGATAGCTAAAATACAATATGACATATGCATGAAACATGCTGGCTCTGTTATATTAAGAAGTGTAAGTTCTAGTCATACAACACAACCATGACCAACCACTGGTTCTGACAATGGAACATTACAATCACTGTCACCTACTCCTCCAAAGAGATATACTAGCTCTACATAGTGGAGAAGCCAAGGCTCATTACAATATTGTCCAAGCTTTCTCTAAGATACTCCTATTGGAATCTTGGTGGACCAAAGGCCTCTACAATGAGTTATGAGGGACTATATATAGAAAAGGTTGGGGTGGCCCCTGGCATTCCCCTTTGTGACAGTTCATCTACCCTCATGACTCTTCATCTACTCTATGACTGTGTTATAGACATTTTTAGGCACTGCAACCCCAATCATAAATGTCCATAAACCAAAGGCTCCGAAGTCCCCAGTGGAGTCACCATTTGTTATCGGTAGATCTAGTGTCCACTCGGAGCTACTAGTCCCACTAAGACTAGTAGCTATCTTAGAAACAAACAAACTAAAACTACTTTCACTTTCCTTTATGAGAAGTAGATAAGAGGGGAACAAGGGACACCAACCTCAGTCTTGCGCTTGGTTCCTTGCTTGGTTCCTCTCCTTTCTGATAGATCTTTGCTGCTTCTTCTTCATCTACCCAGCTTCAAATAGCACCTATGGAATCAAAGCAGCATAATACTATCAAATAACATAGATCTACAATCATAAGCAATACAAGACCAGATATGTATTGACCACACAAATGCATATATCATCAAACATACAAGAATGTGGAGGAAAACTTGAATAACTTTATTAATATCAAGAATAGCAAAGAGGATTACAACCAATTATTCTGACCCAGCATCATCCTCCAGCATGAAAGCCCTTCTTCACCTCATGTAAAGCTTAGATCACCCAACACTATGATGTTGCACCAGGAAATCAACAACACTTCCTTACAAGATACAAGATTCCAACCTCTGGATCTTTGTGATGAGGGACCCATATATAGATGATTGTATGGGGGTGAGTCAGCTTCTGGGATTTTGATTAGTGTCCTATCTCTGATACCTCTTGATTCCACTTAGAGATTGATGATCTCTTACTCATCCCTGGGCGAATTCAGAGAGGCAAGTGTCAGAGGAGAAGTTTCTGGAAGATTCTGTGATCCTCCACCTCGCAAACTGTCTCTGCCATTTGTCCATTCTCGCCCATCGCACCCTACAGAAGGGCTTTCCAGTATGCATCGCACCTTTTACACTAAGTAGGTGAGATGCATCGCACCCTCTACACTGGTCATTCTGTATGGTCCAGTTTTGACCAGTTCTAAGCAGTTTTCTGTGGAGAAATTCTGGGAGATGATGTAATCAGCTGACCTTGTTCCTTTAGGGAGATGATGTAATTCTTATCTCGTGTCGACCTCATTAAAAAATGAAACAAGGAGTTATGAGGATAGTTCTTTTACTGTGTCAACCTCATTAAAAAATGAAACAACTCCCATTTCATATCGAGTCTTTGATTAGGATCTTGTAAAATCCAGGTCAAGTCTTTCAAAGATCTCGAAGGTAAACCTTCATTCCAACCACCACGTTGAATGTAATGAAGCTTGGGGGGCATGCACCTCGATTTGTGTTATTATGTTGGGGGCATGAAAACTTATCACGAGCAGTGTTACCGCGGAGTTCAAGTTCATTAAAAAATAAACTCGCCACGATCAGTGTTAACACAAGGTTCAAGCTCGTTAAAAAATAAACCCACCACGAGTAGTTTTCATGAGAAGTTCAAGCTCGTTAAAAATTAAACCTAAGAAATGAGCAAATGTTTCCCCCAGAGTTTAATCTCATTAAAAAATGAACCAATTTCTGGTAAATAACCATTGTGAATGCATTATCGTCATATTTTAAGCCTTGGTTGTGTTCTCATCATCACCTCCACTTTTTTAGCCGATCATACGCCTCCATTTGGTTGTTTACCCTTTTGACGAACATCTGCGATGAGTGATCTTGCTAGCCATGCTTGTGACATTGTCGTGATTGGAAAATTCCAAACCTTACCTGGAATCAGCTGCTACCCAAAATTATCACTTGTTCCTCAAAAAACGAGTCTTATTTAAGCTCTTTTCACCTGACTCGTAAAATATGAAAAGATTGCTGAGCGATTGGCCTCTCCAGCTCGTTAAATTCATCGGAAGTGCTATCCCTCCTCTAGATTTTAATCTTTTTGGACCTGAGGGATTACTACACAAAAAGATCAAGCGCTTGTCTTGTTCGGCTAGTTAAACTACCTAAAATTCATCCCTTTCATATTATTTTACGCTTTTTCGGACTTAAGGGATTATATGACGAAAAAGAATCATTGGAGTTTCCTTTCCGTCCCTTTTCAGACTCTCTAAAATTGAAAAAGGACTGAGTTATCATTGTTGTTAAACTCGTTAAAATCAATAGCGACAAACTTGTCCAAATGGTCAAGAACAAGTTTCACTGTCGCTAGGCTCGTTAAAACATAGCGACGGGTTCGCCCGAAGGGCGGATTATAGAAAAAGCATATGTTATCCTGCTCAAGCTTGATAAAAAAAAGAGGTACTGGTCAGCAATGACTGGGGAAAATTGGGAAGAAAACTTGAAGAAACTTTATTGGTAGCAAGTCGCTCTTGAACATGACACTTTCACTTCGCGTCTGAGTCGGGTTGGGTTATTCCGTTCACCGGTCAAATCACCATTGGTCCATCACACCATCCATCTTTGGGGTTAATGCTACCAATCCATTATCAGTGTCGCCGGTATGTTCAAGAGAAGTTGCTCAAAGAATTCACCTGTGTCTCATCCGCTACAATACATTCACGCTCCATTCTTTCATGACCGCCACCCTGAACCCTGTATCATCAGATCGTTTTCACCTCCAAAATCATTTGCTTCGTCCCGTGTTGTAGATGTGGGATTCATTAAGGCCCTCCTACAATGGGTCACTTCTTTTCGACATCAGCTCATTATCCAATAAGTCAACCTAGGAACAACCCCTTTCAATGCTTTGAAGCTTGCATGCCTCAATGGCAAGTTTCTCACTTTCGATGATAGGTTTACATCAATGGCCTTCAACCGAGATATTTTGCACGGTGTTCGACACCAAGTCCCTTTTTCACACCACGCAAATTGTACTATAGTACCTTGAGGGTCATTGCCATTATTGGTGATTCCTCTCGTGCCTGTTAACGGCTTACATCATTGGTTGGTAATCAGGCGATGTCTTTCCATGTTCGACTCTAGAACATCTTTCACATGGATCGACTTGTACTCTGAGTGAAGATTGAACGAGTTTTGAAGACCTCGGATCAAGTTTCATCCATCTGGGCTACAATATATTCAGGAATATAAAGACATCAAATGTACATCATTGCCGAATAGACGATCATCCAAATCAAAGGATGATGACTCCGTCCGAATCATCAGTCTGCTACATAGACGGTTGTCTGTCCTATGTACATGAAAATGAATTGATAAAGCTAAGCATGGGAATGCCCGCCTCAACTAGATCATGAAAAGTATTATGAATATAATGTATTGTATTGTATCTTATTACAGGTCACCTTCCAGCTCGAAAAAACTTCGGATCCTCATGATAAAGCATTTCACCCGACATCAAAAGATTAACAACCTCATGCTTTAGGGGGAAACTGTTATAAACATTTTTGGGCACTACAACCCCAATCATAAATGTTCATAAACCAAAGGCTCCTAAGTACCTAAAAGTGTTGCTTCACTCCCTAAAGGAACAAGGTCAACTGATTACATCATCTCCCAGAAGTTCTCCACAGAAAACTGCTCAGAACTGGTCAAAACTGGA
>APFE031131068.1:19854-78057 GCA_000404065.3 Pinus taeda
AGAAACTTCTCCTCTGACACTTGCCTCTCTGAATTCGCCCAGGGATGAGTAAGAGATCATCAATCTCCAAGTGGAATCAAGAACTATCAGAGAGAGGACACTAATAAAAATCCCAGAATCTAACTCACCCCCCTATAATCATCTATATATGGATCCCTCATCACAGAGATCCAGAGACTGTAATCTTGTATCTTGTAAGGAAGTGTTGTTGATTTCCTGGTGCAACATCATAGTGTTGGGTGATCTAAGCTTTACATGAGGTGAAGAAGGGCTTTCATGCTGGAGGATGATGTTGGGTCAGAACAATTGGTTGGGATCCTCTTTGCTATTCTTGATATTAATAAAGATATTCAAGTTTTCCTCCACATTCTTGTATGTTTGATGATATATGCATTTGTGTGGTCAATACATATCTAGTCCTGTATTGCTTATGATTGTAGGTCTCTTTTCTTCGATAGTATTATGCTGCTTTGATTCCACAGGTGCTCTTTGAAGCTAGGTAGATGAAGAAGAAGTGGCAAAGATCTATTAGAAAGGAGAGGAACCAAGCAAGGAACCAAGCGCAAGACTGAGGTTGGTGTCCTTTGTTCCCCTATTATCTACTTCTCATAAAGGAAAGTGAAAGTAGTTTTAGTTTGTTTGTTTCTAAGATAGCTACCAGTCTTAGTGGGACTAGCAGCTCCGAGTGGACACTAGATTTCCCGATAACAGATTGCTACATCCAACTATTGACGCTTGAACTTACACTTGACAAGACATTACATACAATTTGCACATGTACCCATGTGAGACAAAATAGGCTTGAGCAAGCAATACAAGACATCACTATGACTCGGACAACTATGGGAATACCATCTCTTCGACATCTTCACGATGGTGGATAGTAGCGAACTAATGCCAAGCTCGGTAGTCCATAATGGTGTCTGTTTACTCTAAGGTGACAAATTTCTGGAAATGAACTCTTGCCTCTATAGCATCCAGGTACACTGCTCGAGCTCCTCTGTCCAACTCGTCTCACAACATGTGCATCATTGTCTTGAGTGTAGTCGGAACAACAACATACTGATGCATGGTGTCTACATTGATCACCAAGTCTGGGTTGGTGGCTATGCACATCAACTCATCAAAGTATGAGTCAAGCTCCAGTCAGACCTAAGCCTTTGCCTTTTCTTGGGTGTGTGTCCCCATAGATGGGATCACATGTGCGCGCACAATAACATCCATGCTCCTAAATACTTGTGCATGGGAAGCTTGTAGACTAGACTTGATGAGATACAAGAGATCTTCATAGTTCTGGATCTGACTCCAGATGCATTCCTTCAACTCCACTGCTTTGGGCTTCATCATCTTGGGCAAGTGTAAAGGGGCTTCCTTGTATCTCATTTTCCATGTTTTCATGTAATCAACAACAGCATGCACTTTTGACAAGATATGTGCTCTTCTAGCACATCTCTGTTGCCAACCGTTGAGATGGACAATTTCCTTATGCACAATACCAAACTTTGAATACAATGCCCACATGACTGTGTTAGGGACAATACTTCATCCAATGTTTCCTTCTTCAACTCCGCTCACGCAGATTTTGTAACCATTTTTCCTCCCTTCTTGAGCATCTGTAACTCCTTAGCCATCTGCTCGTCCTCTACTATCAAGAAGCAAACACTCGAGCTAGTGGCTTCAGCATGTGCTCTAGCAGCATTGATCAATGTTGTTGGATGCTTGTGCACGCCAGACACGATCACTCATTCCTCAAACTGCGCAAGATATGTATGATCATCCAAAGTTGACACTCTGCGAGATTACACAACTCTATGTTGGGACTCATCGAATGAGATGTTTTGAATCTTTCCCTCTGAATTGTCTCCAAGGATTTCAGTGTCTCCTTGGTCGCTTGTGACTTGCTCTGCTTTCAGATCCGGTGAAGCTGGTGGGTCGACCTCTTGGCGGTGAGGCATGAGTTCAATGTCTTTCTCTAACTCCTGTTGCTCCATGTCTATATCCATCTGCTCAATTTCTTGTTCAATCTCTTGAGCAAAGTCCTACTCCTACGACTGCTCACCCTGTCTACTTGGTGCCAGTTGTTCAGATGAATCAATTGCCTATACGGATGTAGTTTCATCTATCTGTACATGTTGCACCCCCTGTTATACCTATTCTTGTTGCGCTTCCCTCTCTTGTCTACGCAACTCCTGTTCCTTCCAGAGTTGTTGCTTCAACTCATGCAAATCCTTCTCTATTTCCTCCATTCTCCATTTTTTTCTTCGGCATTTCACATTCCTCTTGTCATGTTGTTACCTCTTTGCCTCTATTACTAAAGTTGCTTTCTACACAAGTGGGTCTGCTCAGAACTTGTAGCTTTGTTCCTCCTCCATGTTGTCGATAATATTCCTCTTGCCTTTGTTGCGTGCTAGTATGTTTACCTCTGTTTCTGTTGTTGCTATTACTGCTCTCCTAGATGTTGCTTCACTAACCATTCCATAGCAATGTTGACTGGTTCATTGGGCCTAGAGAATTCATAACAATATCTCCAGGGGTCTTCCTCCACCCAATGACACGCCCCATGGATCCACTAAAACTGTACTCTTGTGTAGTGATATTTTACAAAATAATGTGGGTCATACGGATTGTAGCTTCGGGCATTGAATGGATATTTCTTGATCTCCTTTGCTTCGACATCTGCATTCTTGAAATTTTTTATCTTTTATAACCGGATCTGCAATGAAAGAATAGGCCAAGGTGCCTTCTAATTCCGGTGCAGCCTAGCTGAAAATCTTGCCAAGATGTGGTCTGATATTTCCTGCATGATGAGCTTTTCCAAGGAAAAATTCAGTCAAACATGTGGAGGCTTCTCCGCGTTGTACATCTGTATGAAGGTACGAGATGGTGAGGCATACCAATCTGTTATATCGATTAGTGCCTAAATTTCTACCTGTGACATGCAAGGTGGATCCTGTTCAAATATCATCTTGTACACCAGGGTGACAAAATGATCGGATAGTTGTGTGATAACTCCTCTAAAGCTGCATTCGGACAACATTTTACAATAAGTGTTCACAGAGGTCCCCACCGATGTCCATGCCCACTTCAAACCCGGGAACTCCTGACAGGCACAGATTGCATCCAAGATGTAAGAAGACATGTAGATTTATGCTTCCTGACATTTAGGCATCTGTCGAGCTCTTGTTACCTGTTATTTTAGCCTTTTAGCCAACATTTCAAACCATTTGCATGCTTTGCCTTCACTGGCTAGTTGGTCCAGTGTGATCACCGAACTCCGTGGGAAGTTTTTCGTGCTATCTTTGTCATACAAGCGACATGCAAAGATGACCAAGTACTGATACACCTTCATGGTATCTTCGTCTTGTAGATCTGGTTGGGTGTCATCTTGAATTTAGCCGGTTCCTTCACCCAGTTCTTCAAGATATCTCTGGAGTTGGAATTGTTGACGGGTATGTTGAAAGGTGTCTCCATGGTGATCATGGGCTTCAAAATATGGTAAATGTGTTCATAATCATGTGCCCTGAAGGTAGAAATATCTGTCCCACTGACCCTTCTCAATGTCATCATCTCAAGATCAGTGTGTAAGACAATCCAATGTATCATGTCCACACATGGGAACACGGGATACCTACATGCAATCTGGTACAAGTCAGACTTATGAATATTCACATAGACTTGGCGGTCTTCGAGGTCTTCCCCAAATGTGCTTGCAAATGCATCGTTAACCTCTTTCCATTTCATCTTGATGTTCTTGTCTACAATTAGCTTAGTGTCTTCATAGATCAGAAAACTTATAGACACTCACTCAACTACTGCTCCAGTTGCAGTTCCGTCGGTGTCCTTTGATGCTCCTCTCTTGGAGGCCATTGATCCTGCACTATTGAGAGGTGAATGAACACCTGCTAGATCTGGAGACATGGCAACCTGCATGGCAAGAAATATTTCAACTAAACCAAAGCAAACTTGAGGAACGACATGCAACATACCTGGGGATTAACTAGCAAGGACTGCACAATTTTTCCTAGGAGGTTGGGAGACTAGCTACCGGAACAATGAAAAAGGCACTCCAGGCTACTGGGAGGCTAGCTGGTTTTTGGGATTGCACAATGTGCAATCCAGAATAGCCTGTTGGCTACTAGGATTGCGCAATATGCAATTCCAACTGGCAAGGTTTGTAGCCCTAGTAACTACATTGCATAATTTTATGGGCCAGCGGTCATTGCCTCTTAGAATTGTGCAATGTAAGTCTAGAGGATAGTCACTAAGAAAAATGCGCATTTTCTGGGAGGAAGGCAGAGCCTTCCCTCTCAAGATTGTGCAATGTTGTCTTGGTGAGGCAGAGTCCAGGCCAAGGTTGCCCAGACCTACCAACGGGAAACTGAAAGCAAATGTGAATGTGAATGCATGGCGATACTGAGTGTAATAAGGAGTGAATGATCATGCATGCAAACACTGAATGGAAGATCTAGAAAATTGAATAACATGAATGTGTGAGAAGTGAGTCCCGAATCGGTGATTGTTCATGCAAAACACTGTCATGCATGTGACAACAGTGAGATTCTAATGAAAATTGAAACAGTGCTAGTACAAGCTAATATCCATCCAAATGATAGCAATCATTCATAGAAATCAAGCAGATAGCACTCACACAAGATAAAACACAAAAAGCGACTGAAATGCTGCAAAAAACAAGCTAAGCGGACTTACCCGGAAATAGTTGAGCTGGATGTGTAGAAGACTCCTAGATGTGTTGTGGGATATCAAAGCACCAAGATCGATGTGAAGAAGCGAGCTCTAAAGCATCGAATAAATAAGTTTGATGCTCATCATGCGCATGCCACAAATCTAGGACAAAGCAACACTTGGAGGATAGGTTCTAAAACAATCTTTGAATGTAACTTCTAGCTACTAAAAATAGCTCTCTAAAATATAGGGATGCTTTTTGCATATCATTTTTTTCTATTTTAGGAAAAGGCAACCCATGCATGCAAGTCAATTTTCCTCCATCCCGGGTGGAACCGGTCAACCTGATGGCACATGCAATAGGCTGCCTGACTAAGGGTAATTTTTGCGCATTTTGTGGGAGGAAGCTGGGCTAGCTGCATAGAGAAATTGAGCAGTTTTTGGGCCGAGCAGCTGACTTCTATCCATGATTGCACAATTTTTGGGCTGAGAAATCCTGCTAGGTCAGATTGCGTAGTTTTATATGGAAGAGTGACACGCAGAATTATGCAATTCCTTAGCCCAGCAGGCTTCTAAATAGGATTGCGCAATTTGTGGAGGGAAGGTTGGTTCCCCTCTAGAATTGCACAATTTCTTGAGGGAGTTTCTCAACCTACAACTAGACCAAGTTCGAGGAGGCAGCCTGTGAGAGGAATGCAACAAGGTATCATGTGCAGGATGTCATGCTGCTAGAAACCCATTGAAGCTTGCGTACTTACCAGTGCAAGACATTTTGCTAAGGATGTTTGATAGGGAGGATCCAAACGAAGCTAAGGGAAAATTTTGGAGGGTGGTTGTAGCCGCTAAAACATGGGCCTAAACCATTATGGTGCATTAGTTTGTTTTAATTTCTTCCTCACATACATATACACACAAATAACACATAGCCCTATGGGTTAGCGCGCGTAATCATGAACCAATGTAACATCTCTTCTTCAAAGTTGGGAAAGTCATGAGTTCAACCCTCTTAAGCCCCTCGAGGTTAGGATTCATAATCAATGTCAATGGTTTACACCATTTACAATCCATGTTCATGGGAAGTAATTGGAGCGTTTTTTATGAGGATTTCCATGGGAAAAAATATAAACACTGCGTATAAAAATTAAAAGACATTTCCTTCCACACTCAAATTTTGTAAAATGTAAACATTAAAAAAATGGTCACATAGTTCATATTAGAGATGTACAAGCACCAATGCTTAACCATATCTAAAATAAACCAGTGTATTGTTTTATAAGATGCACCTATTTTAGTTTCAATAAAAAAAACTAGGATATTGTAAGAACCAATTAAATTAAAAGACAACAAAGCTTACATAACACATCTATGCACTAGTGCATACCATACCATGTGTATCATGTTAGGATTATATTGTTTTTTCTATTATTTATTATCATTGTACAAAATAAATTTAGCCACATTCATGTGTAACCTTGCCCCATGCACCTAGCTAGGTAAAACTATTTAAAAATAATGTTTTTTATACACTCTATGCATACACATGTGCCTATGTGTTAAGAAATAGGGCATGAAGTAAGGGAAGAAAAAAAATACTAAACTGTATTTTCATTTCAGGTTTCATCGAGTGATTTATGCACATGCAACCACTAACACTCCCTATCCCCCTATAAGTATTTCCTTGTTAGGTATAAATTGTTGGATTATTTATTCCTTCTTTTCCACAACATATTTTCCATCGTTTTGGAATTTTGCTAACCATAAAAAAAATATTTTTTTATCTACATACTAACTATGATGAATCTAACATATGTATAATATAATTAATGTAATTAACGTCGATGAGCACATACTGCTTGAAAGGTTATGACCTAAATGATCTACAATATATGTATATATGTATGCATGCATGTATGTACGTATGCATGTATTGTCATGTTCATTGCAATTATCAATGAAAAAGTTAAAAAAAAATGCATGTTTATTCAAATTATTGCGTGCAAGTTGGTATCCAATCTATTGATCTAGGAGGATCCTAAAAAGGCCTAAAATTCAAAGTCTCTAGAATTTGATGGAAATAGCATCATGTTGAGGAGCTCAATGAGAGGATTCCAATGCAATTTGAATCACGTCAATTTGAGTCAATATGTGAAAGATATCACAGTTTGAAGTTTGGTGACAGTGGACAAGAAGCGAAAGTCAAAAGGTGACACATGGCACACCTAGGAGCTGACATGTGGCATGTACACATTGATAAGGTGGGTGAATCAAAGCTCAATATGTGGTAGTTGACATGTCTTGCCTGACAAGTGGTAGATGGAATGACAAGGTACGATATCGACACATGGCCCATTGGATGAGAAACACCTATCCCAATGAGTGGGAACCAAGTGTCCTTATTGAAAGGTGCCACGTGGCCTTATTTTGTTGGTTAAAAATTTGTTTGAATGCATTGGCACTCATAACCTCTGGCTCAAAAATGCAACAATTTACCGATAGGTCATGTGTATGGCTTGTGAATTGTTTGTGGCAAAAATTATATTTAAATTTGTGTAATGTGTGTTGCGGCAAAAGGGAGATCAGCTAAACCAATTAACAACCTCCAAAAAATTGGTTAACGATAAATGCCAAATGGAATGCCACCACGTGATATGTAATTGGAATGTTGATGGTAGTTACACCAAATATGTTTGTTATAATAATAATTGGACGGATATATATATCTGTGTGTGTGTGTGTGTGAAATGAAATGAAATTTTAAAATCCACAAGACTAGATATAGTCTATGGGACCACTAGCTTCCCTTATTTTTTCCTTTTGCAATTCAATCCTTTTATTATTCAAATTAATGATGAGATGACCCAACCTTCTAACAATCCCCTCACTGAAACGACAATGCCAAGGAACTGATGTTAACATACTATTGTAACTATCTCTGATGTCTATGGGACATGAGTATGGTTATTATTATAAAAATATAGCATACTTACCATATTTTTGTATATCAATATGTTGTTGATTTATGAGATGAACAGTGGTTATATTTACTAAAGCTCCCAATGAACGCACGTGGACCATAACATATGGTTATTTGCCAAGGGGTTCAACAATATATATAGTTGTTATATGGTAACAATGGTAGACCATATATATCATGTGGTCGTTGTAACAAAACATTAATGCATGTCATTTTTTTATATGCCAACCTATGGGGGTGCAACTGTCACGGGTTCGACCCTAGGACTGCAAACCCCAAAGCACTATATATATAAAATAAAATTGCCACTGTGCGACAAGCCTTGATTGTTGTAAAGTCTATGTTTTCGAAGACTTTTGAGCCATATTTTGGCTTGTGCGCTTTGTATATAAGAGAAGATCTTAGGAAATTTATTTAGTAGTGACCAAAGGAGGTTTTTTTGTGGCGTTTAGAAGGCCAAGTTTTGGTAGCAAAGACCTCAATTGTTGCAAGATTTTTGGAGGGATTTTTTAATTGTGATTTTTGGTAGAATAATAAAGGGGTCACTACTTTGGAGGTATGACATTGGACTAACTCCGTTATTAATTGGTTTTGTCCTTATTTTCTTCTTGTCTCAATATTCTAAATTTCGTTTTTAATTGTAGCTTCATTTAAAGTCATTGATTTTTTATTTAAGTTAATTGCTAGTTTAAATTTTATCATTAACACTTGAAGATTTATACAAGCCAAATCACTTTAAAATATCTTAGATCAAGTTTTGATCAAGTGTTATCGGAGCAAGATTGATGGTGGTCTATGAGAGTGCGTGATAACCAGGAGAAAATTCAAGCAAGGTGAAGGAACATATATCGGAGAAAATCTAGAAATTAGATCAAGAAGCTTTACTTGAAGAAGATAAATGTTGTCACACAAAGGAGAACGAAATCCTTTTGGTTTCGAGAAAGAGTTTTACGAATATTTCATGGAAATGAAATCCATGGTCGACAAAATGTATTAGGAATGGAAGGATTTTAGAGAGGGAATATCACCAAAGAAAGAAGTCAAAGATGAGGGAAATGAAGGTGATTCAAAAAATACTCATCCTCCTTATCCTCCTTTAAGTCCTCCTTTTTCTCCTCCTCCATCTCCTTATGGGAAAACCACTTAGAAGAAGACATTGTTGAAGTTGGATATTAAACTCCACTTGTCGGTCTATGATGAGGAGCTTAATGTTGAAAATATTGACAACTGGATTCGCTAAGAAGTTTATTATCAAGTGCATCAGATCGTTAATGACAAGATAAAAATTCTTTTATCCTCTCTTTTATTGGAAGGTACTAAGTTAACGTGGTGGGAGACTAGAATTCAGGAAGGTAAAACTCTATCCTCATGGTTTGAATTTACATTAGCATTGAAAAAGCAATTTAATCCTTTGGAACATGACCAGAAGGCAATAACATAATGGAAATCTATGAGTTAGTGTAAAGGCCAAAGCATGCAACTTTACAGATGAGTTTAGGAAATAGGAATTGGCATTAAATATTCCATTTAACACACACAAGACTCTTTTGAATTATATTAGTATTTTACATGGCTATATATGCAACACTATTTTTCTGTTAAAGCCATCTAACTTAGATGAGTTTTATGTAAAAGAAACCTATATTCAAGCATTAGTAAACAAGGTGGTGGAGCCTTCATGGAAGACATTCGATCAAAAGACAATAAATGCAAATGAAAGGATAAGCCAAAAAGAACAACTTCTATGAAGAAGGGTGATGAAAAACATTCTTGTACCCATTGCAAGAAAGAGGGACATAATGATGATCATTGTTGGAGGCTACATCCAGAGCTAAGGCTTAAGTGGTTCTAAAATAGCAAGGGAAAGAAAAAGGTGCCAGTGAAAATCTAGCAGGATCTGGGATCATACTCTGGCATTGAGGCACAAATCACAACTATGGGTTTGAAGGGTACATTATCTTCACAAGTTAGTTCTAGTTCTTTTATTTTGTCTTCAATTTCGGCAAGAAAGAGGAATGAACTCTTTCACATCAGGGTGATAACTAATCATTTTAAAGAAGATACTTTGTTTGCTAGATTCTCAAGCCATTCTTATATCTAAGGAAGTTCTTTAGGAGCTGGATTTGGAAACAACATCGCATCCTAAACATTATCTGCTTGGTTGGGTATGTAATGACACTAAAATGAAAGTGATTGGGAAGTGTAATCTTAGGTTTTCTATTACATCTATATTTGTGGATTAAGTTGAACTAGATGTGGTTCCATTCGATATTTGTGGAATTGCACTTGGAAGTCCTTATTTGTTCAACATGAAGGCTATCTACTACAGGAAGTCAAACAGATACCATATTTTCAAGGAAAGTATAAAGTGTATCATCCTAGATTATAAAATTAAGGATGATTCTTCATTGGTAACCATGGGGAAGTTAAATATAATAGTGAGCATGAGGAAGACCATCTCTCTAATATCTATAAAGGAGAACAAAGCAAGTGTTCCAGAGCATGGGAATTTGTCACGAGAACCTATCAATAGGATTAAACATCTTGTTATTGTTAATTTGGAATCTCAATGAAAAATTCCAACAATGGGACAAGATTCCTCTTTTTGAGATGACAAATTTTGACTATTGAAGTTCTTAATTTGGATAAGGGAAAGTGTATTTTTGAAGAAAAGACCTCATGTGCACAAAAGGACAAGTTGACCTGATCAGGAAATTAGACACCCTTGGAAACCTATAGATACAAATGACCTCAAGCTCATTTGGATATCATCAAGCATCTTATTCTTCACTTCTTCATTTATTTGTTCTCATAGGTCTGAGGTTGGGTTGAGGAGATTGGTTCGTACAGGTCCAAGATTGTAGGGTCCGAAGTTTGCAAGTTTGTTAGTGTTTTGGTTTCCAACTGCAAGCTTGACATAGGTAATTTTCAACTATAATTGTAGGCTCATCTATGCAGTTGGAAGCTCTCAACTTCTTGTGTACCTCTTCCTCTGTGACGTTGGGATCTATGGTTACAATTTGATATTTGAGCACAATTGACCGCTGACAAGAAAACTTGTCTCTGATCTGGATTGATGTTGGGAACATATTTCTGAATATTGTTGGGTTGATTTTGTTGGATGATTTTATATTGGCTCATTGTGCTCCCTGTTGAACTTTTTATGAAAATTTAATAGAAGAATAATTTCAAAGGGTTTTCCCAATAGTAGGTTTTTCTCTACTCATTGACTGAAAATATGGTGTCTCTTGTTGATGTGCTGATTGTCTCCTTTGTCATTGCATTTATTGTTCTACCTTCAATTATCGTTGATGATTGGAAGTATTAGTTATTGATGAAAAATTGTTAATTGAAGAATATATTTGGGCTAAAGTAATTGAAACAATATATAGCAGTCTGAAATTTAACATGGTATCAGAGCTAAGGTGAAGGACAAGCCCAAAAGGGGACAAGAATTAAATAAAGCGTCTTTGGAAAGTTGAAGGAGCCTATTTAATCAACTCAATATGTCTTCCTCTTTCTTCAAGGAACATGAGAAGTTGGGTGACTCATCTAACTTTGTTGCATGGAAAATCAGGTTGGAGATCATAGCTAATAACAATGATGTTTTGGAATTCATTCAAGGAAAAGCACCTAAGCCTCCAAAGAATGCTTTTGCTGTTGCAAAGAACAAGCACAAGAAAGGTGAGTTAAAAGCAAAGAAAATTATAGTTGATGGTTTACAAGATAATTTACTTGCATATGTTGGAAATTTGAAGAAGTCTAATGACATGTATGATAAGATAGTTGGCATGTATGAAGTTAACAAATTGAATGAAATCCTCTCCTTGAAAGATCAACTCAAAGATATGAACATGAATAAAGGACAGTTTTTGAAATCCTACATTATGAGGAGATCTCATCTTAGAGATCAGTTGCAAAGAGTTGGGGAAATTGTGCCTGACAGGGAATTGGTGATTGTAACTCTTAGAGGTCTCCCTCCCATTTTGGAAACCTTCATTATTGTTATAACAAACAATAATACTTTCCCATGATTTGATGATATTGTTAGAAATATCACTCAAGAATAATCAAAGATGATATCAAGGGGCGAGATTCAAAAACATGAAGAAGGAGAACCTGCTACATTCATCACTCAAAACAAGAAGAAGAAAGGAAAACGAGGTCCATCAAATTCAAGGAAGCCTCCTCCTTGAAACTCAGGGAGAAGGAATGATAGAGAATAATCACACATTTAATGTTACAATTGTCGCAAAAGAGGCCATTTTTCTCAAGATTGTCCCGAGAAGAAGAATGGTCTATGCTACAACACTAGAATAAACAATAACATTTTTAATGATCGAAGAAGAAGATATGGCAGAAGGAATGATTGTAATGGAAGAGATGAAAGAAGAAGAATAGATGATACAGTTGTTCATGAAGAAGATCATTGTCCTCAAAATAATTCAAGATAATCCAGGTATGAAAGTAATGTTTCCTATCAATCTAACTATATTCTTATTTCTACTCTCACTAATTCCTTTCCTCCAAATTCGTGGCATAGTTGGTTGGTTGATAATAGGGCCACTTATCATTTCTCTAGGTATAAGGAAATTCTCTCTAATTTGGTAGAGAGCGAGTCAAATTTGAAAATTGTTGTTGGAGACAACTCCACGCATCCCGTTAAAGGCTTTGGGTCTACCAAATTTCATTTGGATTATGGGGAATCTTTTTTTCTCCATGATGTGATGTGTGTGTCAGGATTGAAGAAGAATTTGGTATCAATATATTCTTTGGAAGACAAAGTGATGATGGTTGCCTTCATCAAGGGAAAATTTCTTACTTGAGCTGTTGGATCCTTTATGAGATATGCATTTACATTGGGATTGAGATTTGAAGGATTCTATAGAGTCATGGGTAGACCGATTTTAGCACTGGTCCATGATACTAATCATATAAGCAAGTTATGGCACTGAAGATTGGTCCACTACATTATGATGCTCTTCTGAAATTGAAGAAATTAGTCTCTAGAATTCTTGATGTTCAAGCCCATCATGATGGTTATGTCCAGGTTGTGTCAGTGGAAAGAAGACAAGGGGACCATTCCCCTCTAGCAAGAAAAGATGAAAGACATCCTCTAAATCATTCATTCTCACATATGTGGTTTGATGCCCATACATTATACTGGTGGTCATATCTACTACATCACCTTCATTGATGACTTCTCAAGAAAGACGTGGATATATTATTTGAAGGACAAGGATGAATCCTTTGAAATGTCCAAGGAGTTCAAATCTTTGGTCAAAAATAAAACAGGGAAGAAAATTTAGATCTTCTGGTCTAGCAATGATGGAGAGTACATTTCGAATGAGTTCATCGATTTTTGCAAGAAGGAAGGTAACAAGAAAGAGACGATTGTGCACTATAATACTAAAAAAAATGGAGTAGCCGAAAGAAAGAATAGATCCATTGTAGAATCTACTTGTGACATGCTCCATGGCCAAAGTTGTCAAAGTTCCTTTGGGGAGAAGCAATGAATATTTCCGTATATATTCATAATAGGGTCCCTCGTCTACCATTGGGCAACAAGACCCCTAAAGAAGTGTTCACAAGTGTCAAGCCCAATGTTGGCCATGTTTATATATATGGCTACCTTATATATTTGCATGTGTCGAAGGACAAAAGAAACGAGATGGAAGCCATGGGAAGAAATGCTACATTTGTTGGATATTGTGAAAATTTTAAATAATTTAGAATATATATTCCTGGTCAAAGGAAGGTTGAAATTAGCAGGGATTTGATGAAGATGTTTCCCTTGAGAAAGCAAGGGACCTTCCTCCACCTCCTCCTCCTAAGAAGAAGAATGATTATATGGATATTTTAGATGGTCATTCTGTGCCCAAATTCAAGAGAGAGATTGTTGATGATCCCATGGAGCCCATGGACCCCTTAGATCCTCCTTTATGTGATCCTCCTGCAAGGAAGTGGCCACATTGTCTTCGTGACCCATTATAGGATGACGAGAGATGTGCCCACGTTCAAAGATCATTTAGAGAAAGCAAGAATCCATGCAAGTACTAGGGATATGTTGCATCTATGAGCACTATGATTCATGCCAAACCTCCCTCCTTTGAAGTATCCGTGAAAGAACAGGATTGGAAGGATATTATGGCTGAAGAATATAAGTCAATTATGAATAATGATGTATGGGATTTTGTGTCAATACCAAAGGGGAAATATGTGGTGACTTCAAAATTTTTATTCAAGGTCAAACATGGAGTCGATGGAAGCATGAAGAAATACAAGTCAAGGTTCGTGGCCTGGGGATTCTCCCTAAAAGAGGGAGAAGATTATGATGACATATTTGCACCTATAGCTTGATATATAACCATTCATTCAATAGTTTCTCTTGTCACAAGTCAATGGTGGACCCTTCATTAAATGGACGTCAAGGCAACATTCCTCCATGGTCTATTACAAGAAGAAGTGTATGTTGAAAAGCCATAGGGATTTGATGTAGAGGATTGAAAGACACATGTTTGTAGGTTGAAGAAGGCATTTTATGGTTTGAAGCAAGCCCCCAGAGCATGGTACGCCCACATAGAAAGTTATTTGGTGAAGCTGGGATTCATAAGAAGTAATTTTGATCCCAACCTCTACTTCAAGGTAGTCCAAGGTATGCCACTTATTTTGGTTTTATATGTTGACGATCTATTCTTGACAAGTTGTGAGCCCCTGATGATTGTGTGTAAGAGGGAGTTAGCCTTTGAATTCAAGATGAAGGACCTTGGACTCATGCACTACTTTCTAGGCCTTGAGTTGTGGCAAAGGCATGATGAGATTTCCCTTTCACAAGGAAAATATGTCATGAAGTTGTTGGATAGATTTGGAATGACATAATGCATTCCCTGCCCACACTGATGGAAACGAATTTCAAGAAGTTATGTGGATAAGTTGTAGGACCCGATTTGGCAAATCCATCCGAGTATAGACAGTCGATTAGAGCTCTGATGTTCTTAGTGAACACCCATTTGTACATATGTTATGTAGTGAACACATTGATTCAATTCATGACTGAGCCTCTCCATGCACATTGGATTACTGGTAAACACATTTCGAGATAGTTTCATGGGACGATCACCCTTGGTCTGAGATATTTTGTCGAAGATGTTCAACTTCATGGATATGCCAATGCTAATTGGGAAAGAAACGTACTCAACAGGAAGAGTGTGTATGGATGTTGTTTTAGCCTTGGATCTGCCATGATATCTTGGATGAGCAAGAACAAAAGTCCATAGCACTGAGTACCATGAGGTAGAGTACATTGTCGCTAGCATGGCTAGTTGTGAAGCAGTTTGGTTGAGGAAGCTCTTTAGAGATCTATTTGAGTAGGTCCTATACACTTCAATGATATATTGAGACAATAAGAGTGGGATTCATCTAGCACAAAATATTGTATTTCATGGCAAGTCCAAGCACAAGAGATCAGATATAATTTCATTCAAGACATGGTGCCAAGAGGAGTCATAAGACTCCATCATAATTTTACAAATGAGAAGATTGCCGATATTATCACCAAGGCTTTGCCAAAATGGAATTTCTTATTAATTAGAGAGTAACCTAGATTGATGGATGTGAACCCTCCAGATAAGTCGGGGCATCACTGATCAAGAACATTGAGTTGAATCTTCCCCAGGTTTGAGCTCCTAGGGTGAGGAATTGAGATGGAGGCCTCCTAGGATTGAGGGATCTCTTGGGAATAGGGTATCACCCCTATCTGTTGCCCACAGCATCAAAGATGTTGCTCCCATATATTGGTTTATGTAGAGTATGCCCCGATTGGCATGATAACTACAAGTTGGGCTTGTTTGGATTACCGCTCCCCGTCTGGCCAACGGGTTGAGTGTGTGCTTGGAGGTGTGTTACCCAAGTTGATTATGATGTAGGTTGATCATCTGACTGCATGCAACACCTATACACTTAATATTAGTCTACAACTGATGTTACACGCAACACGTGTACACTTAAGATTACTCTACAACTGATGTTACACTACCTTACAATTTATTTTCTCAATTGAGCTCACCAGCACAACCTATCTCTCTACTCAGTTAAGGTCTTTGACCGAGACTTAGTCAAATTTTTCCTTTGCTTGAGCTCCTATTTCCTTGCATTGTTCCTTGAGGAATTAGCCCCTATTATTTAGGATAATCCCTTAATTAAATTGCCCAATTCCTTTAGGTTGATCATCTGACTACATGCAACAAATATAAACTCAATATTAGTCTACAACTAATGTTACACACAACACTTGTACACTCAAGATTAGTCTACAACTGATGTTACACTACCTTTGAATCTCCACCTCAACTGGGTAACTCGAATTCTCTGCCTGCACTAGCTATTTTGGGTTGATTGATCAGTTAATTGGTGATCACTGAGTTTGATTGAAGTTTGATTGCTTAACTGACCTTCCACTAGTTCCTCCAAAAGTTGGAATAGTTTAACTGAAAACAACCTAAGATAACTTACCTTGATTACAACAAATTAGCAATCACACATGCAGAATTAAACTCTAACTCCTCCAACTCGAATTTACTAAGTAAATTGGGTGAAACAAGCCATATCACACAAGTTAACATCATCCAAGTTGTCTAGTGATGTGGAAATTCGAATTTTCTCAATTTAATCAAAGACAAAATCAAATTGAGAATTTATTGCTGAAATTTTCAACAATATGTCATTTTAAATTGCCACTTTAAATCTAAAAAAAAAACAATTTTATTTACTTATTATTAAACAATATTGAAATACTCGATAATTTGGATTTCTTTTACCATTGTTTCAATTCATTATTATCCTACCGCACACACGTATAACACAATGGATATTGGGTTGACTATACATTAATCTGCCTTGTTTAAAAAAAAAAAACAACAACAACAACAACAACAACAACAACGAAACATAATGTTTACATTATAAAATAGAATTCAATAAATTTTTTAAATATATTAATTTTATTTATTTAATATTTGATTGGTTGATTTCATTTTATTCTTATTATGCAATTATGAATTCATACTGCAAATAGTCAAATCGGCCAGATGATGAGTAAAAATGGGGAGAGACGTGGAACTAATGGTGGCCATTAAAAGTAGCAAGATTTTTGGGTTAAAGTGGAAGTGAAGTGTTTGATTTTATATTTACATTATATTTATACTTTAATTTTATCTTAGTCATTTTAATTGAAGAGGATAAAGTTTTGTTCTAATTCTATTCTTTTTTTATTGTGTTTCTTCTAATAAAATGAACAATTGATTATGGTTCTACTTTGAAAATAGTAAATGGATTTTAAAAACATCTCCAAATTGATCTAACTTGAGAAAATTAATACAGAGTGAAAATAACATGTCGAGCATACGTTAAATGTCTTTTATGTTAAGGATGTACTTGAATGTCAAGAATACACATTTACATAGGTAAATAACATTTAAAAGGTAATATCATCTTAAAATAGAATTAAATGAACACATTGTATATATTTATCAATTTGTCTATTAAATTTGACTATTTTTTTAAAGAAGTTATTTGGTTGAAATTATCACAATGGTCTTTGGTTATTAAAGTTATAAAAATAGTAGAGTTGAATAATTATTTTTTTGGGTATATGTTTTTACTCTTTTTTTTTTAAGATAAAAAATTATTGGAATTGTAAATATGAGTTGTGTAATCTATACTTTGGACATATCCCATAAATTTTCAAAGTAGTGAATTTATTTATGCATTTAAAAACTTATTGTTAATAATGAAGATCGTAAACTCTTCAAATATTTTTTTTAAATATAATAATTTAAAAACTCTTATAAAAACCATCTACTTTAATTTGGTTTTAAATTTCCTATCTTGGGACCACCTTATACTAATTAAATTTCCTACCTCAAGACCACCTTATACGATTATTGTAAGGCCTATAGCTTTCATTAAAGTCTTTTGTAGAATAATGTTTAGCATGCAGAGTAGTCAGGTGTGTGTTTGGAATTTTGATGTGACAAGGAAGATATGCAGAACTTAAGGTTGAGAATTTCTCATATTAACATTATCATCATATTATTATATGTTGTATACACATAATTTTAGCTATATATCAAAATGAACCATCATGTCATACTCATAAGTAAATGAGGGTGTATCATTATGATGATGATGATGGTGGTGGTTAACGTCCATTGAGACCAAACTTTGGTCTATCAGACCTAAAGAAACAAATTATTTAATTTGATTTAAGATTTTATTCCTATGCTCAAAAAGCTTGGAGAGAAGCCTCCCCAGCTCACTATAATTTTGGCATTGTAAAAGGCTAGAAAGGCCAGTATATATATACAAATACATATACATATTGGCATAACATCAATATTTTATATATAAGAAAAATAATGTGATAACTATTCATTATTTTAAAAGATTATATAAGTAATTAAAGTAAAATAATTTAGAGATTATATAAATAAATAGAGTAAATTAGTTTAAGAAATTTTATAATATTAAATTATTATAATATAATTGGGTAGTTGTGAATATTGTAACGAAATTTTTATGAAAATATTATTGTTTTCCGGATAATAAAAAATATTATACATCAACTTGATTTACGGTTAGATTGTAATCTTAAAATTAGAATAGTATTATATTTTATAGATTAAATAATTTTATTGTAATAATGTGCAAGTATTCACGTTTTCGACAATAACATGTATCAAAGAAAATTAGATAAACAAATTGAGGAAACAAAGACCACTGACCACATTCATTACGGAGCATAAATCATTGAATTCAACATTAATATCAACTGATTTGACCACCCCCATCCCAACAACTCTTAACTTCTTCATGAGCATGAAGTACATGGTATGTGGAATGTTAACATCTTCATGAGCATGAAGTACATGGTATGTGGAATATTAGATGACTTTTTGCAAAATGTTGATGCAATATTTGTGAGTGCCTACATTGGGTAGGTAGGTTTGAGAGTGGTTTTAAGTATGATTTTCCCTATCGGAAAAAAATAAAAAAAATTATAATAGTGAAGGTAAATAAAATAAATAAAAATAAAAATATATTTTGTTTTAATTTTAATTTATTAATGATGATATAAAATATAATATCATATTTATATTAATATAATATAATTTTTTATAATTAATATTTTTAAAAAATTAAACAGTAGAAAATGATCTATTATCTTATTTTTAAAATTAAATAAATTATTAATATATAAATATAAATAATTCTTAAAATTAAAGATGAAAACATGTACATATATTTTATTTAGCTAGATAAATTTTCAATATCTAAGTATAAATCTAATGGTTTTAAATGAAAGTGGAAACATGTAATTATTTTATTTAATCATGGGATACATATGTCATTTTATTTTATTTTGAAGTTGAAAATGAAATGGGAATAAATATATGTCATTTTCTTCGATGTCATTTCTTAACCAACTTAAGTACATTTCTAACTGTTGAAATTGAATATGAAGAGATGTCCAACAAATATGTCATTTCATTTTTATTGATGTATGTTGAAATTAGCACCTTTTTTCTGACCTTTGAATGAATTAATAATGTGTAAACAAATATATATCCAATTATTAAAATTGAAGATGAGAAGATATGAACACATATATGTCACTTCATTTGATTCTCTCACTAGGTTTAGGATACATGAAGATACATGCAATGGAACAATATTTTTAGATTTAAGATATATTGTTTAATTATGTTTTTGTTTATTATATTTGTTGTTACAAAATATAATGTATTTAGTTTTTCAGTGATTTGTTATTAGTTTTTTTTACAAAAAATAAATAAAGTTTATCCAAAATTTAACATTATGAAATTAAATTTATTATTTTTAAATTAAATTTATTTCTATTTATCTCAAATATGATGGATTTGAAATGTTTCCTTTTTTATTGTGTTAATGAGGGCAAAAATTGGTTTTTTGTGTACTTTATTATTAATTACTTTGTACTTATATCACTAAGTATTATGTAGAATAAATATAAATAATTTGAGAAATAACATTATATATTAATTACTATGTACCAAAACACAAATGGTTTGTAATTAAATTCAAAATTTTCATTTTCTCATTGGTGTAAAGTATTGAATATACAATTTTTATGGGTTTTTTTTTTTTAATTTAAAAAATTTGAAAAATAACATGTGTACAATTTGTAAAACTCTCATTATATCAATCTATACTCCATTGACATGACATGTGTATTATAATATGAGCATTATATTAAAAAATTGTCATCATTCGATATTAAATCAATATTATTGATTTGAGGCTTTTGTGATCTATATTCTATGTAGTGGAGTCATCACATTCATGTTTGTTGAAATCAACGTTTCAAACCAACCTAATTAAATAAATAATTATTGACTTCTTATCATTCTCTTCAATGTCAATTATATATATAACCTTTATCTACCAAAAGAATGTTTAATTATATTTAAAAAATTAATAAAAAAGGTTAAACAAATATTCATATAACTTATTTTACAATTTTATTATTGTTTAGAGTACATACAACACATTATAACATTAAAATATTTTATTAAATTAAGTGGCAAAGAATGCTACCTATACGACTTTGTTAATATATTTAAATATAGAAATATAACTCCCAATTTCATTATTTTTAACTTTAACTATTTCTTTATTTATTAATATTTTTAGATGTAAAAGTATATCTCTCAATTTCATTATTTCTAACTTTAACTTTGAGAAAATGAAAGGAGAAATTCTTCATTCTCAATTCTAAATTTGAGAAATGAAAGGAGAAATTCGTCATTTATAATAGGTCTACAACGTAATCAAATATGGAACTAGGTGTTCTATTTTGTATGTGAAAAGGGAAAATGGGGAGCCGAGATGAGATGAGGGCAGGAAAATGCCAGCTTAACAAATGGAATACCATGGCGGAGGTGTCAAATGAGACATTCCTTGGACAGGAATTCCTCTTTGGTAGGGATAAGCAGGAAACTTGCTAGACATGGACGGAATAGCTAGAGGTTTCATGGATGGATAAGACAGAGGAGGATGATATTCTGCAAGGCAAGCCATGGCCATCTACCTTTAAACGAGGGTTTGCTACTCCACGAAAAGGATTAAGGTTTCAAATGTTATTTTTTAGTTATAACGATATTTTTTTATTAACGGTGGAAAAGGATTAAGTTTCAACTATTATTTTTTAGTTATAACGATTTTTTTTATTAACGGTGGAAAACAATTTAATCGTCTAACATAAGATCCGACGGATCATGGTAAGACACGTAAAACAAAAGGGGAGTTGATTTCAGAGGGGAACGCCTTACGACGTAATTACACTTTCTCCATTTAATTATTTGTAACTTTTGTTTTGGATTAAAAGATAGACTCATTGTTTTGAAATGCTAAATCTCATTAAAATGAAAATACTAATTGGTGAAGATTGTAGAAGAACCATCACTTCCTTTTTTTTTGGGAATTTTTAAAGGAGGTGAGTGACTAAAGGTTTCAAAAGATTTGTATGGGTGGGTTTTGGGTAATTAAATTGATGGTTAAATTATTTGTATATTTTTTAGGGTTTGTATTTGTATGAAACATATTTGCATTATATATGTTAGGCAATTTATTCTCAATAAAAATTAATCTAATTTATTGAAATGAAATTGCAAGAATTAAAATGAAATCATATTCATGAAGAGATCTAAATGAGCAGACTTTTTTTTTTTTCGAAAGCAATGTCTAAAGAAAGTAATAAATTCGGAACAAGAAAGTAATAAAATCTTTAATCTAGCGTATTTTTTAAGGATTTAATATTTTTTCTTTATATAGTAGTGTAGGCAACTATTCTACTTTGAAAATTCATACATATAGAACGTAGGCAAATATTCAATAAAAAACATGTGATTTACTATTAAAATTGGCAATTTTTTAAAATAGATGATTTTTTAACAAAATTGGCCAATATTTTTTTCCTTAAAATGTCCAAAATTTAGCCCATGTGAAATTTCGCCCTAAAGTTTTCCCTACTTTAATCTATTGAATTGAAATGTCAATTCTATTCTAGGAAAAGTAATGCAATTCTATGCTAAGTTCTTAAGCTAATGGATTATGCTATGGAAATCATAAGTCTATTCTAAGAGCATTCAATTGCTAAATCTCGTCTAGAAAGCAATGAATTCTAACTCTAGAAAGCAATAAATCTTAACTCTCAGAGGGTGCTAAATTTTAGTTTTGTGAAAGTAATTAAATCTAACTCTAGGAAAGCAGTAAACATCTATACTAAGAAAAGCAACGACACTCTATTGTAAATCAATAAGTAAATGACTAGAATGAAGTTGTGTTTATCAAAGCAAATTGAGATTACTAATGTGTGCATTTCAAATTAGAACCATTCATGACTAATGCTTATCTATAAATCTGAGACTAAGCAAATCAAGAAGTAATTAAAATGTTTTTTGTTATTTTCCAATTTTACTCAAGTGCTTGACCTATGTGAAGAAGCCAAAACAAGTAAGTAAAAGGCAGAACTAAATCTTTGAATGAAAATTATAATACTTAAATGAAACAAAGGATTGATCTAGATCCATGAATGAAAATAGAGCGTAAAAGAATCTAAATGAAAACAAAATTACAATATCTCGTACTTCTGCAGGGGGGCCTCCTGAGATGCATGAGTGACTATAAAATTCAAAGCACGAACTTAAATCAACCACAAGAAATTATGAAAGTGCCATAACATAGTTTCTATTACTAATGTTGTAAAACAGAGTTTCAATACAATCAGCATGAAAATATAAACCAATTTCAAAGATGTCTATTTGCTTTTAGATAAAGCATTTTATAGAGTTTACATCATAGCTATATTGAGAGTCTTATTGCCGTAAATTAAAACGAAAGTGACATCTCAATTTTTCAAATCTAATAGAACATCTCCTTTTCACAATTTATTATATGAGAAGTGAAACATGAAAGGACATATCATTAGCCTTGATTCAAATCATCAAATCTTAGTTCTTGAATCTCGCTTGCTTGATTATAGACCTAACTAACTCAATATTCTGCTTCCTACATGTGCGCCACAATTTATTTGACCAAGGATTTTACTTGAGTGATGTGTTGAACTTGTGAACTTCCACCTGTAGCTGATAGGTGGATCACTATCTCAGCAACATTTGGCAACTTTCCATGTACTCCAGTTGATTTATAACACATGAGATCCTATAAAACCTTGAAATGAGTTGCAGAATGTTAGAGGAGTTGCGGTATTTGCATGTAATTCGGTAGCTTATGTCTAATCAAAGCAAATTTATAAAGAAAAACATATAGATTTGAGATACTAATGGAATTTTACCTAATTAATGTATTTTCACGAGTCAAATGACTCTTAACTCATGGTAGAGGTATAATGATATGAAAATAAGTGACAAAATGGGTGAAAATGAGAGATAAACTGTAAAAAAAAAAAACAATTCTGGAGGCTGAATAGTGGGTTGTTGACGGTGCTAGACTCGCCAACATCTCACAGGATCTCCCTAGCAATAGGTCCCAATTAAACCTCAGACCATTTGGTGTAGGTGTCCCAGAAGTGGGTTGTACGGTATCGCCTTGACCGCAGTTTTGCACAGAGGAAAGTAAGATGTCCCTGTTGGTAGCAAGGGTGTGACATATGCAGTAAGTCAAGGAAGGTGAATGAGCGATTCTAACACACAGAGGGTGAGGTGAGTGCGCCCCTTGGAAACCTGTGAAAGCACATAGTTAAGAAGGGAACACACGAGAAAAGATGCACCACAACAAGGAACGCAAGTGGGCTAGCAATCCAAAGTGATGATTAAACCAACAACACATTTCAGTAAGATTCATACATACATATATAGAAAATAGCTACACATGAATCCGTAAGCAAACAGATACATATATCATTTACAGTAAACAAGATAGCTAAAAGAAAATACAACATATGCATGAAATGTGTTGGCTTTGTTATATTAAGAAGTGTAAGTTCCAGTCATACAATACAACCATGACCAACCACTAGTTTCGACAGTGGAAAGTTATAGTCACTGTCGTTTGCTCCTCCAAAGAGATATATTAGCTCTGCACAATGGAGAAGCCAAGGCTCGTTACAATATTGTCCAAGATTTCTCTAAGATACTCCTATTGGAAGCTTGGCTGACCAAAAGCCTCTACAATTAGTTATGAGGGACTATATATAGAAAAGGGGGGGTGGCCCTTTACATTCCCCTTTGTGACAGTTCATCTACCCTCGTGACTCTTCATCTACTCTATGACTATCACATCCAACTATCGACACTTGAACTTACACTTGACAATACATTACATACAATCTGCACGTGTACCCATGTGAGACAAAATAGGCTTGAGCAAGCCATACAAGACATCACTATGACTCGGAAAACTATGGGAATACCATCTCCTTGACATCTTCACGGTGGTCGACAGTAGTGAACTAATACCAAGCTCGGTAGTCTGCGATGGTGTCCATGTTCTCTAAGGTGACATATTTATGGAAACGAAATCTTGCCTCTATAGCATCTGGGTACACTGCTTGAGCTCCTCTGTCCAACTCGTCTGATAACATGTGCATCATTGCCTTAAGTGCGATCGGACCAACAACATACTAATGCATAGTGTCTGCACTGATCACCAAGTCTGGGATGGGGGCTATGCACATCAACTCGTCAAAGTACGAGTCAAGCTCTAGTCAGAACTGAGCCTTTGTCTTTTCCTGGGTGATTGTCCCAATAAATGGGATCGCATGTGCGTGCACAACAACATACATGCTCCTGAATACCCATGCATGGGAAGCCTATAGACTAGTGATGAGTTGCAAGAGATATTCATAGTTCGGAATCTAACTTTGGATGCATGCCTTCAGCTCGACCGCTCTGGGCTTCATCATCTTGGGAAAGTGTAACGAGGCTCCCCTGTATCTCATTGTCCACGTTTGCATGTAATCAAAAGTAGCATGCACGTTCGACAAGCTACGTGCTCTCCTAGCACATGATTGTTGCCAACCATTGAGATGGACAACTGCATTATGCACGGTACCAAACTTGGAATAAAATGCCCGCATGATTGTGACAAGGGAGAATACTTCACCTAGTGTCTTGGTGGATGTTGTAACTAGATCTCCTCCCTACTTGGAAATCTATAACTCCTTAGCCATTCGCTCATTCTATGCTATCAGGAAGTGAACACTCGAGCTAGTGGCTTCGGCATATGCTCTAGTAGCATCATTCAATGTTGTTGGATGCTTGCACACGTCAGACACGATCACTCGTTCCTCAAACTACACAAGAGATTTATGATCATCCGGAGTTGACACTCTATGAGATTTCACAACTCTATTTTGGGACTCATCGAATGAGATGTTGTGCATCTCTCCCTCTGAATTGTCTCCAAGTATTTCAGTGTCTCCTTGGTCGCTTGGGACTTGCTCCACTTCTGGATCCGTGAAGCTAGTGTGTCGACCTCTTAGTGGTGAGGCATGAGGTTGATGTCTTGCTCTAACTCTTGTTGCTCCATGTTCGTATCCATCTTCTCAAGTGCTTTTTCAATCTCTTGGGCAAAGTCTTGCTCCTACGACTGCTCAGCATGTCTTGTTGGTGCTAGTTGTTCGGATGAGTCAACTACCTGTATGGGTGTAGTTTCTTATGTCTGTACATGTTGTGCCCCTTGTTGTACATGTTCTTGTTGTGCTTTCCTTTGTAGATTTTTTTGCAAATTCTCTACAAATCTACCTCTGAGATCTATGTAGAAAATTTGACTATAGATTAACTTAATAATGCAATATACCAAAGCAAAATACAATAATCTACTTCTACTATAAAACTTGCAGAAGCTTAAAGATCGAGTTGAATCAGAGTTGAACACATATAACCATAAGAAGAAGAATCAATACACACGAAACACAGAAAAATACTCAGGGAAAGCCTCAGCTAAAAAACCCCGCTAACTGTATTATCATACAAGGTGGAAATACATCAAGATTACACAAAGCTTTAGCTCTCACAACTAGCTAGCTCTCACTACAATCCTCCTGAATGCTCATAGGCAAACATGGCTTCTCACAAACCTTCTCCTCTGCACTCCAATCCTCCTCCTATTTCCTTGTGTTGTTTCTCCTAGGTGATCCTACTGTTACCAAGTGTAACACTAATCACTCACACTGATCTCACACCCTATAAAATTGCGCAATCCTCAACGAACCTTATTCCTTCTGCATGGATGAGTTTCCTTTATAGGAAAATTCCTCCAACTGATAGTACAATGTCCTTGTCTTTAATCTCAACTGGGACTTTCCCTGAATAGACACACATGAGTTATTTATGAGAGAATCCTCAGTTATCTAGAATACACTAGTTTGATGCATGCATGCATTAACTGACTGAACTTGCAATTAGTTCCTCAAACTGTTTTGAACTAATTTAACTGGACTTAACTCAGTTAACTGAGCTAACTAATTACAACTCAAATACAACTCATCCTTATCTCCTTAATTAAGGGATAACTTCCTTAATTTAAGGGATAATTGTTGCATGACTTCACAAAGACTTCATGTTTGAATTTCTCCAACTAATTAACTCAAGATGAATTAATTAATTTTTTTTCAAGCAGCTGGTGAGACTAGATTTGAATTGTAATTCTCAATTTTAATTCAAGGACAAATTAAAATTGAAATATCCTGAAATGTTACCTATAGCAATGCTATTTTTAGCATTTCTTGTTGTTATTTTCAACACCCTCTCCTATCTACGCAGCTCATGTTCCTTCCGGAGTTGCTCTTTCAACTCATGCAACTCCTTCTCTATTTCCTCCATTCTCCATTTAACTCTTTTCCTTTGCATGTTCCTCTTGTCACGATGTTGCCTCTTCACCTCTATTGCCAACGCTTCTTTCTGCACAAGTGGGTATGCTTGGAACTTGCAGCTTTGTTCCTCCTCCATGTTGTCGATAATCTTCCTCTTGCTTTTGTCATGTGCTGATATGTTTACCTCTATTGTTGTTGTTGCTGGTGCTCTCCTGGATGTTGCTTCACTAACCATTCCACATCGATGTCGACTGGTTCATTGGGCCTTGAGAAGTTGTAACAATATCTCCAGGGGTCTTCTTCCACCCAATGACACGCCCCGTGGATCCACTGAAACTATACTCTTGTGCACTGATCTTTTACAAAACAATGCGGGTCATATGGATTGGAGCCTCGGGTGTCAAATGGATATTTCTCAATATCCTCTACTTCGACATCCACATGATTGAAATTATGTATCTCGTATAACCCGATCCACAACGGAAGAGCGGGCCAAGCTTCTTCCAGTGCAGCCTAGCTGAAAATCCTGCCGAGATGTGGTATGATACTTCCTGTATGATGAGCTTGTCCAAGGAAAACTTTGGTAGAACATGCAAACACTTCTCCATGATGTACACATGTATGAAGGTGTCGGATAGTGAGGCATACCAATCTACTATATCGATCAGTGCCTCCATTGCTGCCTTCGACATGTAAGGTAGATCCTCTTCAAATATCATCTTGTACACTGGCGTCAAAAAATGATCAAACAATTATGTGATAGCTCCTCTGAAACTGCATTCAAACAATATTTTACAATAAGTGTTCACAAAGGTCTCCGCCGATGTTCATGCCCACTCCAAACCCGGGAACTCCTTACGGGCACAAATTGCATTCAAGATGTAAGAAGACATTGTAGATTTATGCTTGTTGACCTTTGGGTGGTTGTCGAGCTCTTGTTACCTATTCCTTCAGCCTGTGAGCCAACATGTTGAACCAATTGCATGCTTTTTCTTCACTAGCTAGTTGGTCTAATGCAATCACCCAACTCTATGGGAAGGTTTTCCTGCTTTCTTGGCCATACAAGCGACATGAAAAGATGACCAAGTATTGATATGTGTTTTGCAGTATCTTCACCTTGTATATCTATTTGGATGTCATCCTTAGTTTAGTCGTCTCCTTCACCCAGTTCTTCAAGATATCTCTGGAGTTGGCATTGCTGTCGGGTATGCTGAAGGGTGTCTCCATCGTGATCATGGGCTTCGACACATGGTACATTTGTTCATAATCCTATGCCCTAAAGGTATAAATCTTCGTCCTGTTGACACTGCTCAATGTCATTGTCTCAAGATCAGTGTGCGAGATGATCCAATGTATCATGTCCGTACAAGGGAACACAGGATACCTGCATGCAATACGATACAAGCTGGACTTGTGAATGTTCACATAGACTTGGAGGCTTCGAGGTCTTCCCCAAATGTACCTATAAATGCATTGTCGACCTCTTTCCATTTCATCTTGATGTCCTTGTCTACATTCAGCTTGGTGTCTTCATAGATTGGAAAAATTGTAGAAACTTTCTCAACTGTTGCTCCAATTGCACTTCCGTCGGTGTCCTTTGATCTTGCTCTCTTGGAGGCCATTGATCCTGAACTGCTGAGAGGTGGACAAACACCTCCTAAATATGGAGACATGGCGACATGCATGGCAAGGAATCTATCAACTAAAACCAAATCAAACTTGAGAAACGACACGCAACATACTTGGGGATTGACTGGCAAGGATTGCACAATTTTTCCTAGGAGGTCGGGAGATTGGTTGTCAGAACTACGCAAAAGGTAGTCCAAGCTACTAGGAGGTTGGCTGGCTACTGGGATTGTGCAATGTGCAATCCATACTAGCCTTTTGGTTGCTAGGATTGCACAATGCACAATTCCAACTGGAAAGGGTTGCAAGCCTAATCACTGCCTCTCAAAATTATGCAATGCAAGACTGGAGGACAGTCACTGGGAAGAAATGCACATTTTTTGGGAGGAAGGCAAAGCCTTCCCTCTCAGGATTGCGCAATGTTGTCTTGGTGAGGCAGAGTCCAGGACAAGGCTGCCCAGACCTTCTGATGGGAAACTAAAATAAAATGTGAATGTGAATGCATGGTGATACTGAGTGTAAGCGGGAGTGAGTGATCATGCATGAAAACAGTGAATGGAAGATTCAAAATATGGAGCAACATGCATGTGTGTGAAGTGAGTCACCGAATCAACAACCTTTTGTGTAAAACAATGTCATGCATGCAATAACAGTGAGATGCTAAAGAAAACCAAAACGGTGCTAGTACAAGCTAATATGCATGCAAATGACAGCAAGTGTTCATAGAAATCAAGCAGACAAACCTCACACAAGCCAAAACACAAAAAGCAATTGAAATGCTACAAAAGACAAGCTAAGTGGATTTACCCGGAAATAGATGAGTTGGATGTGTCGAAGACTCCTGGATGCATTGTGGGATGTTAGAGATTCAAGATCGATGTGAAGAAGTGAGATCTAAAGCGTCGAATAAATAAGTTCGATGCTCATGACACGCATGCCACAAATCTAGGGAAATTTGACACTTGGAGGAAAGATTATAAAACAATCTTTGCATGTAACTTCCAACTGCTAAAAATAGCTCCCTAAAATCTAGGGATGATTTTTGCATGTTTCTTTTTTCTATTTTGGGAAAATGCAGCCCATGCATGCAAATCAAGTTTCCTTGGTCCCGGGTGGAACCAGTCAACCCAATGGCACATGCAATAGCCTGCCTAACTGATGCTAACTTTTGTGCAGTTTCTGGGAGGAAGTTGGGTTGGTTTCCCAGAGGGATTGCGCAATTTCTAAGTTGAGCAGCTCACTGTTCCCGAGGATTGCGCAATTTCTGGGCTAAGCAGTCCTGCTAAGTCAAATTGCACAATTTTTATAGGGAAGGTTGACAGGCAGAATTGCACAATTCCTAAGCCCAGCAAGCTGCCAGACAGGATTGTGAAATTTCTGGAGGGAAGGTTGGTTGCCCTCTAGAATTTCCCAATTTCTTGAGGGAGCTTCTCATCATGTAGCTGGACCAAGTCCGAGGAGGCAGCCTCTAAGGGGAATGCAACAAGCTATTATGTGTAGGTTGTCATGTTGCTAGAAAACCATTGAAGCTTGTGTACTTAACAGTGCAAGACATGTTGTTGAGGATGGTTGGTGGGGAGCCTCCAAAATGAAGCTAAGGCAAAATTTTGGAGGGTGGTTGTATTCGCTACAACACTTGGCAACACACTAGTAGAACTCTAGCTCTCTGAAAGGAACTTGTTCGTGAAAATCAAGTCCAACAGTTCCAGAAGTATTGTTTAGTTCTCTGTTCATATTTGTTTCTGCACTTTCTTGACTGTAAGATGTAGCATCTACCAAGCTCTTTGTTGGTCGACACACATTCCAAGCCAAGACAACACATTTGTTTCATTTGGGGTTGAGGGGTATATTGGTGCAAAAGCAATATAGCTATCAGAGTTTTAGTTTAATCTATGGTGTTGCTCCACTGCCAACAAGCCTGGACAGTACCCTAGCAGAGTCACACAAGAACACAAGCATGGCTCCGCTAACAGCGAGGCTGACCAGTACACTGGCGGAGTTACTTGCATCACCTCTTTATGCATGAAGCCTTCCTCTTCTTTCGTCTTATTCATTTTAATTTTTGAAATTTTTCACTTTTCATTTTTCATTTTCCATTTTTCATAACTATGCATAACACTTATTCATTTCAAAGGTGAAAGAGGGATCCCGACTTATTGAGAGTAGAAGAGGTTGTTCCTTCATATAAGTAGTTTATATATACCTCTCAAGGGTTAACCCAAAAACAACCGACTAGAGTAGGTGACACTAGTTAGCGCACAAGCGTTTTTGTTTTCACCAAGGTTCAATTCAAATAGTATGTATTTTCCATCAATGTATCATGGATTGAAGATAACAAGTTCTTACATAAGAGTCAGGACAATAGATAACCAAGTAATGATAGTTGCACAAGGTCTCTTGTACTTTACCCAGCTTGTTTCAATAGTCACACATGGTTTCATGGAAACTAACCTACGAGCGCAAAACAAGCAAACAAACACAAAACAAAGTGAAAGTAGAAGTAAATGTGAAAGCAAAGCAAGTAAGCAAACAAACAATCAGTCAAACAAACATGCAAATCAAGTAAGCAAACAAGCATGCAAGCAAACAAATGAAAAGCAAACACTACTCCTACTCCTAAGCCAACAATGCATGGGCCTAATCATGTGAAGTGATACTTCCAATGCAGTTATTGGTGCATTGGTTGACCCATGTTGGTGAAGGCATGGTTCGCGAACAGGACAGTTGTGTGAACCAACAAACAAGAAAGATATAACAATGAAGACAAACACACTCCAAGTTTCAATGTGTCCACAAAACATAAGCAAGTGCAAGTGCATGACATACAGTCCATGGACTTGTCATGGTGTTGTGCAGCACTACGTGCAACTATTAAGCATATGTATACTCTTGACTGTGATATGAAAGCAAACGAAAGAAACAAATACAAAACTCTTCGTGCGTGTGCTTTCTATGGAAGATTCCTCCAATGCATGAGCAATGGGATCATGCAATTCGAGTGGAGGAAATATGACCAGTGTGTGAGATTGATCTTCAATGTATACAAATGAGTGATGAGGAGCCTCGGGTGTTTCAATAATTTCTTGATCGGAAGTGAAACCAACCTTAAGATAGCAAGGGCCTGACATAACCATCATCTCGGGCTAAAGTGCCTCGATAGTCTAGAGGGTTTCGACTTCGTCGACAGATAGATCATCAATAACAGGTGGCTTTGAAAAATCAACTGCAATAGACATCATCATGATCAAATACGAGAGTAAATAGATCACGACAACTACGACCAGAAAAATCAATGATTTCATGGGCATCCTCATGTTCTGATGAATCAAACAGAGGGGTAGATGAGAAGCGAACAAATTCGCCCTCTATGTTTCCAGAAAAGTCAGATGAAAAGTCAAGTTGATTTTCAATGCATAATTTATCCTCTTCGTTGTCAGATGATGGACTGACATCCGGTGTGTCCTGCGATGATCAACAATAGGTGCATCCATAGATAGAGATACACATGCAAAATCATGGATGGCAGGTTCACCAAAGATGTCAGGAAAGTACGGAGGAGGCTTGGATAGAAGGAAGTCATCCTTTGTCGAGTGTTGATGCTCAAGCTCCTAGTCATACTCTTCATGAATGACAATGCATGTTGGTTGTGCAACACCAAATCCGTCGATGGCTTGATCCTCGTTCACAACTAGTGTAGAGTCCAGAACGGAAGAACACAAGACAATATCATCTGGAGGATCATCTGAGTATGAATACGGAGGTTGAGGTACAAAATGAATGTGACAACTCAAAGGACTCACAACCAAATCTGCGCGAAAATTAAGCGAAGTGATGTTGGGAGGATGTGATAGTTGCACAGATGTGTGTGCCTATTCTCCTGCATCACTTTGCAATGATGGATTTTTCTGATGAGGGGACGGCGGACAGTCACTCATCACAGCGACCGTATCCATCTGTGATTATGCAGCTCCAACACTTAAGTATGCTAAGCGACGCTTGGGCTCAAATTTATTCTTGGGATTGACAGATTTGATAAGACATCATTTGTATATGTCAATGAGATATCGGAATTTCATCTAGATTTTCAGAGCTTGAAACTGCAAAACATGGAAGCACTACTAAAAATCATCAGGCGATTCATGTGGGCCTTCCATTGTTGTAACAATTTTTGGTCAAGATGTTCTAGATCAAAATGATGGAAATTATCTTCAATGAGATCATCAGGCGATTCAAGTGAGTGCACGCTGTCAGTTAGTAGGCTACAACACCACCATAGTGGGGATTCGTGAAGTGTATATGCAAGAAGCATACTGGCATGTTCATCATAATATCCATCTTCCTCCTCAAGCATGGCAAGTAAGTTATGTAAGAACACAGGCCATGCCACTTCGCCTTCACCATCATACATGAATTCGAATAGGAGATCAAGAAACTCCCTTGTGATGCTAAGAGGTTTGCATGCGAAAAAAATCATGGAGGGGTGACTACAACATAATCCATGATAGATGTGCAAAGGTTCAAAAGAGGATGAGAGGACAAAGCTTGTCATTTGGCCCTCCTAGCGTCAGAAATGTTGACGGTGTTGGACCCGCCAACATGTCAGCGAATCTCCCCAGTTAGAAGTCCCAATTAGACCTCAGACCATTTGGTGTAGGAGTCACAACAGTGTGTCGTACGGTATCACCTTGACCGTGGTTTCACATAGAGGCAAGTAAGATGTCCTTGTTAGTAGCAAGGGTGTGACATATGCAGTAAGTCAAGCAAGGTGCATGAGTGTTTCTAACACACAGAGAGTGAGGTGAGTGTGCCCTTGGAAACCTGTGAAAGCACGTAGTTAAGAAGGGAACACACAAGCAAAGATGCATCATAACATGGAAGGAAAGTAAGCCAACAATCCAAAGTGATGGTTAAACCAACAACACATTTCAGTAAGATTCATACATACAAAAAAATACCTACACATGCATGCGTAAGCAAACATATACATATATCATTTAGAGTAAACAAGATAGCTGAAATACAATATGACATATGTATGAAACATGTTGGCTCTTTTATATTAAGAAGTGTAAGTTCTGCTCATACAATACAACCATGACCAACCACTAGTTCTGACAGTGGAACATTATAGTCACTGTCGCCTGCTCCTCCAAAGAGATATAATAGCTCTGCACAGTGGAGAAGCCAAGTCTCGTTACAATATTGTCTAAGATTTCTCTAAGAAACTCTTATTGGAAGTTTGGTTGACCAAAAGCCTCTACAATGAGTTATGAGGGACTATTTATAGCAAAGTTTGGGGTGGCCCTTGACATTCCACTTTGTGATAGTTCATCTACCCTCATGACTCTTCATCTACTCTATGACTGTTACATCCAACTATCGACACTTTAACTTACACTTGACAAGACATTACATACAATTTGCACATGTACCCATGTGAGACAAAATAGGCTTGAGCAAGCCATAGAAGACATCACTATGACTTGGACAACTGTGGGAATACCATCTCTTTGACATCTTCATAGTGGTCGACAGTAACGAACTGATGCCAAGCTCGGTAGTCCGCAATGGTGTATATTTACTCTAAGGTGACATCTTTTTGGAAATGAACTCTTGCCTCTATAGCATCCCAGTACACTACTCGAGCTCCTTTGTCCAACTCGTCTGATACCATGTGCATCATTGTCTTGAGTGCAGTCGGAACAACAACATATTGATGCATGGTGTTTGCATTCATTACCAAGTCTGGGTTGGTGGCTATGCACATAAACTCGTTAAAGTATGAGTCAAGCTCTAGTTAGACCTGACCCTTTGTCTTTGCTTGGGTGAGTGTCCCAATAGATGGGATCACATGTGCGCACACAACAACATCCATGCTCCTGAATACCCATGCATGGGAAGCCTATATACTAGTGATGAGTTGCGAGATATCTTCATAGTTCTGGATCTGACTCCAGATGTGTGCCTTCAACTCGATTGCTCTAGGATTCATCATCTTGATCAAGTTTAATGGGGCTCCCTTGTATCTCATTGTCCATGTTTGCATGTAATCAACAGCAACATGCATGTTCAACAAGATACGTGCTCTCCTAGCACATCTCTGTTGCCAACCGTTGAGATGGACAATTGCCTTATGCATAGTACCAAACTTGGAATTCAACACCTGCATGACTGTGTCAAGGAAAATAATTCATTCAATATTGCTTTCTTCAACTCTGCTCGGGAAGATGCTGTAACCAGTTTTCCTCCCTGCTTGGCCATTTGTAACTCCTTATCCATTTGCTCATCCCCTGCTATTAAGAAGCAAACACTCGAGCTAGTGGCTTCAGCATATGCTCTGGTAGCATCGGCCAATGTTGTTGGATGCTTGCGCAAGTCAGACATGATCACTCATTCCTCAAACTATGCAGGAGACATATGATCATCCAGAGTCGACACTTTGCGAGATTGCACAACTCTATGTTGAGACTCATCGAATGAGATGTTGTGCATCTTTCCCTCCAGATTATCTCCAAGGATTTCAGTGTCTCCTTGGTCGCTTGGGACTTCCTCCGCTTCTGGATTTGGTGAAGTTGGTGGGTCAACCTCTTGGTGGTGAGGCAAGAGGTCAATGTCTTTCTCTAACTCTTGTTGCTCCATGTTTGTATCCATCTGCTCAATTGCTTGTTCAATCTCTTGAGAAAAGTCTTAATCCTGTGACTACTCACCCTGTCTATTAGGTGCCAGCTATCGGATGAGTCAACTACCTGTATGGACACAGTTTCATTTGTCTATACATGTTGCACCCCCTGCTATACATGTTCTTGCTGTGATTCTCTCTCATGTCTGCATAGCTCTTGTTGCTTCTGGAGTTGCTACTTCAACTCATGCAACTCCTTATTTGTTTCCTCCATTCTCCATTTTTTCTCTGGCTTTGCATGTTCCTCTTGTCACGTTGTTACCTCTTGGCCTCTATTGCCAAAGCTACTTTCTACACAAGTGGTTCTGCTTGAAACTTGTAGCTTTGTTCCTCCTCCATGCTGTCGACAATCTTCCTCTTGCCTTTTTCGCATGCTAGTATGTTTACCTTTGTTTTTGTTGCTACTGTTGCTGCTCTCCTGGATGCTACTTCGCTAACCATTCCACAACGATGCCGACCAGTTCATTGGGCCTAGAGAAGTTGTAACAATATCTCCAAGGATCTTTCTTTACCCAATGAAATGCCCCATGGATCCACTGAAACTGTACTCTCATGTAGTGATCTTTTACAAAATAATGTGGGTCATACGGATTGTAGCTTCGGGCATCGAATGGATATTTCTTGATCTCCTTTGCTTCGACATTTGCATTCTTGAAATTTTGTATCTCGTATAACCCAATCCACAATGAAAGAGCAGGCCAAGGTGCCTTCTTCTTCCGGTGCAGCCTAGCTGACAATCCTACTGAGATGTGGTATGATACTTCTTACATGATGAGACTGTCAAAGGCAAACTTCGGTAGAAAATGCAAAGGCTTCTCCGCACTATACATATGTATGAAGGTGCTAGATGGTGAGGCATACCAATCTACTATATCAATCAGTGCCTCCATTGCTGCCTTCGACATGCACGATGAATCATGTTCAAATATCATCTTGTACACCAAGGTGACAAAATAATCGGACAGTTGTGTGATAACTCCTCTGAAGCTGCATTCGGAAAACATTTTACAATAAGTGTTCATAGAGGTCTTTGTCGATGTCCATACCCACTTCAAACCTGGGAACTCCTGATGGGCACAGATTGCATCCAAGATGTAAGCGGACAAGTAGATTTCTTCTTGATGAAATTTGGGTGGTTGTTGAGCTCTTGTTACCTGTTCTTTCAGCCTTTTAGCCAACATTTTTTACTATTTGCATGCTTTTCCTTCATTGGCTAGTTCGTCCAACGTGATCACCCAACTCTGTGGGAAGGTTTTCATACTCTCTTTGTCATACAAGCGACATGCAAAGATGACCAAGTATTGATACACCTTCCAATATCTTCGTCTTGTAGATCTAGTTGGGTGTCATCCTGAATTTACCCGGCTCCTTCACCCATTTCTTCAAGATATATCTGGAGTTGGAATTGTTGTTGGGTATGTTGAAGGGTGTCTCCATGGCGATCACGGGCTTCAACATATGGTAAATATGTTCATAATCATGTGCCCTGAAGGTAGGAATCTCCGTCCCACTGACACTTCTCAATGTCTTCATCTCAGGATCAGTGTGCGAGACAATCCAATGTGTCATGTCCGGGCATGGGAACACGAGATACCTGAATGCAATCTGGTACAAGCCAGACTTGTGAATGTTCACATGGACTTGGAGGTCTTTGAGGTCTTCCCCAAATGTGCCTACAAATGCATCGTTGACCTCTTGCTATTTCATCTTGATGTCCTTGTCTATAATCAACTTAGTGTCTTCATAGATCGGCAACTTGTAGACACCCGCTTAACTCCTGCTCTAGTTGCAGTTTTGTCGATGTCCTTTGATGCTCCTCTCTTGGAGGCTATTGATCCTACACTGTTAAGAGGTAGAAAAACACCTGTTAGATCTAGAAACATAGCAACCTGCATGGCAAGAAATATTTCAGCTAAAACCAAAGCAAACTTGAGGAACGACATGCAACATACCTGGGAATTAACTGGGAAGGATTGTCAATTTTTCCTAGGAGGTCGGGAGACTCCTTGTCGATACTATACAAAGGCACTCCAGGCTACTAGGAGGTTGGCTCAAATTTGGGATTGCACAATGTGTAATCCAGAATAGCCTGCTAGCTACTGGGATTGCGCAATGTGCAATTCCAACTGGTAAGGGTTGCAGCCCTAGTGACTACATTGCGCAATTTTCTGGGCCAGTAGTCACTGCCTCTTGGAACTGTGCAATGTAAGACTAGAGAATATTCACTGAGAAAAAATGCGCATTTTCTGGTAGTAAGGTAGAGCCTTCCCTCTTAGGATTGCACAATGTTGTCTTGGTGAGGCAAAGTCTGGCCCAAGGCTGCCTAGACCCGCTAACGGGCAATTGAAAGCAAATGTAATGTGAATGCATGGCGATACTGAGTGTAAGTAGGAGTGAATGATCGTGCATGCAAACAGTGAATGGAAGACTCATAAAATGGAATAGCATGTATGTGTGTGAAGTGAGTCCCGAATTGGCGATTATTCGTGCAAAACAGTGTCATGCATGTGACAGCAGTGAGATACTAACAAAAATTGAAATAGTGCTAGTACAAGTTAATATGCATGCAAATGATAGCAAGCATTCACAGAAATCAAGCAGACAACACTCACACAAGCCAAAACACAAAAAGTGACTGAAATGTTGCAAAAGACAAGCTAAGCGGACTTACCCGGAACTAGCTGAGCTAGATGTGTCAAAGACTCCTGGATGTGTTGTGGGATGTCAGAGCACCAAATCGATGCGAAGAAGTGAGCTCTAAAGCATCGAATAAATAATTTTGATGCTCATGACGCACATGCCATAAATCTAGGAAAAAGCGACACTTGGAGGAAAGGTTCTAAAACAATATTTGCATGTAACTTCTAGCTACTAAAAATAGCTCCCTAAAATCTAGGGATGCTTTTTTGCATATCATTTTTTTCTAATTTAGGAAAATCATCCCATGCATGCAAGTCAATTTTCCTCGGTCCCAGATGGAACCGGTCAACCCGATAGCACATGCAATAGCCTGCCTAACTGAGGGTAATTTTTGTGCATTTTTTGGGAGGAAGCTAGGCTGGATGCCCAGAGGGATTGCGCAATTTATGGGCTGAGAAACTGAATGCTGCCCAGGATTGCACAATTTATGGGCTGAGCAGTCTTGCTGGGTTAGATTGTGCAGTTTTTCTAGGGAAGGTTGACACATAAAATTGCACAATTCCTGAGCCCAGCAGGCTTCCAGATAGGATTGCGCAATTTTTGGAGGGAATTTTGGTTCCCCTCTAGAATTGTGCAATTTCTTGAGGGAGTTGCTCAGCCTACAGCTAGACCAAGTCTAAGGAGGTAGCCTGTGAGGGGAATGCAACAACCTATCATGTGTAGGCTGTCATGCTGCTAGAAAACCACTGAAGCTTGTGTACTTGACAGTGCAAGACATGTTGCAAAGGATGTTTGATAGGGAGGCTCTAAAACTAAGTGAAGGGAAAATTTTGGAGGGTGGTTGTAGCCGCTACAACATGGGCCTAAACCATTATGGTGCATTAGTTTGTTTTAATTTCTCCCTCACATACATATACACACAAATATCACATAGCCCTAAGGGTTAGCGCGCATAATCATGAACCAAATGTAACATCTCTTCTTCAAATTTGGGGAAATCATGAGTTCAACCCTCCTGATCGAGATTAGGATTCATAATCAATCTAAATGGTTTATACAATTTACAATCCATGTCCATTGGAAGTAATTGGAGTGTTTTTTTATGAGGATTTCCATGGGAAAAAATATAAACACTGCATATAAAATTAAAACACATTTCCTTCCACACTCAAATTTTGTAAAATGTAAACATTAAAAAGATGGTCACATAGTTCATATTAGAGATGTACAAGCACCAATGCTTAATCATATCTAAAACAAACCAGTGTATTGTTTTATAAGATGCACCAATTTTAGTTTCAATAAAAAAAATATAGGATATTGTAAGAAACAATTAAAATAAAATACAACAAAGCTTACATAACACATCTATGCACTAGTGCATACCATACCATGTGTATCATGTTGGGCTAATATTGTTTCTTTTTTTTAAATTTATTATCATTGTACTAAATAAATTTAACCACGTTCATGTGTAACCTTGCCCCATGCACCTATCTAGGTAAAAATATTTAAAAATAATGTTTTTTTATATACCCTATGCATACGCATGTGCCTATGTGTTAATAAATAGGGCATAAAGTAAGGGAATAAAAAAAATACGAAACCGTATTTTCATTTCAGGTTTCATTTAGTGATTTACGCAGATGAAAGCACTAACATCCCCTATCCCCCTACAAGTATTTCCTTGTTAGGTCTAAATTATTGGATTATTTATTCCTTCTCTTCCACAACATATTTGCCACAATTTTGGAATTTTGCAGACCATAAAAAAATATTTTTTTATCTACATAGTAACTATAATGATCTAACATATGTATATTTATAATTAATTGTAATTAACATCAATGAGCACATCCCGCATAAATATCTGCGATATATATATATATATATATATATATATAATATATATATATATATATATATATATATATATAGTTATTATATATATGTAGTATGTATGTATGTATGTATGTATGTATGTTTATGTATGTTGTATGTATGTATGTATGTATGTATGTATGTATGTATGTATGTATTATGTATGTATGTATGTATGTATGTATGTATGTATGTATGTATGTATGTATGTATGTATGTATGTATGTATGTATGTACGTATTTATGTATTGTCATGTTCCTTGCAATTATCAATGAAAAAGTTAAAAAATGCATGTTTATTCAAATTATTACTTGCAAGTTAGTATCCAATTTGTTGATCTAGAAGGATCCTAAAAAGGCCTAAAATTAAAAGTCTCCAAAATTTGATGGAAATAGCATCATGTTGAGGAGCTCAATGAGAAGATTCCAATGCAACTTGAATCTCGTCAATATGTGAAAGATATCATAGTTTGAAGTTTGGTGACAGTGGACAAAAAGCCAAAGTCAAAATGTGACACATGGCACACCTAGGAGCTGACATGTGGCATGTACACATTGATAATGTGGGTGAATCAAAGCTCAATGTGTGGTAGTTGATGTGTCTTGGCTTACAAGTGGTAGATGGCATGGAAAGGTACAGTATCGACACATGGCCCATTGGATGAGAAACACCTATCCCAATGAGTGGGAACCAAGTGTCCTTATGGAAAGGTGCCACGTGGCCTTATTTTGTTGGTAACTTATTTGGTTGAATGGATTGGCACCCGTAACCTACACCTCAACAACGCAACGATTTACCAATAGGTCACGTGTATGGCTTATGAATTGTTTGTGGCAAAAATTATATTTAAATTTGTGCAATGTGTGTCGCGGAAAAAGGGAGATCAGCTAAACGAATTAACAACCTCCACCAAATTGGTTAACAATAAATGTCAAATGGAATGCCACCATGTGATATTTAATTGGAATGTTGATGGAAGTTACAACAAATATGTTTGTTATAATAAAAATTGGACGGATATGTGTGTGGGTGTGTGTGTGAAATGAAATGAAATTTTAACATCCACGAGACTAGATATAGTCTAAGGGACCACAGGTTTCCCTTTCTTTTTACTTTTGCAATTCAATCCTCTTATTATTCAAATTAATGATGAGATGACCCAACCTTCTAACAGTCCCCTCACTGAAACGACAATGCCAAGGAACTGATGTTAACATACTATTGTAACTATCTCTGATGTCTATGGGACATGAGTATGGTTATTATTATAAAAATATACCATACTTACCATATTTTTGTATATCAATATATTGTTGATTTATGAGATGAACGGTGGTTATATTTACTAAAGCGCCCAACAAACGCACATGGACCATAACGTATGGTTATTTTCCAAGGGGTTCAACAATATACATAGTTGTTATATGGTGACGATGGTAGACCATATATATCGTATGGTCATTGTAACAAAACATTCATGCATGCCATTTTTTTATATGCCAACGAATGGGGCCACAACCATCGCGGGTTCGACCCCGGGACTGCGAACCCCCAACCACTATATGTATAAAACAAAATTGCCACTACGCGACAAGTCTTGGTTGTTTTAAAGTCTATGTTTTTAAAGACTTTTGAGCCATATTTTGGCATGTGCGCTTTGTATATAAGAGAAGCTTTTAGGAGCTTTATTTAGTAGTAACCAAAGGAGGTTTTTTTGTGGCGTTTAGAAGGCTAGGTTTTGGTAGCAAAGAGCTCATTTGTTGCAAGATTTTTGGAGGGATTTTGTAATTGTGATTTTTGGTAGAATAATAAAGAGGTCACTACTTTGGAGGTATGATATTGGACTAACTCCGTTATTAATTGGTTTTGTCCTTATTTCTTCTTGTCTCAATATTCTACATTTTGTTTTTAATTGTAGCTTCATTTAAAGTATTTGATGGTTGATTTAAGTTAATTGCTAGTTTAAATTTTATCTTTCACACTTGAACATTTATACAAGCCAAATCACTTTAAAATATCTTAGATCAAGTTTTTATCAAGTGTTATCAGTGCAGGATCAATGGTGGTTTGTGAGTGTGCGTGATAACGAGGAGAAAATTCAAGTGAGGTGAAGGAACACTTATCGAAGGCAATCTAGAAATTGGATCGAGAAGCTTTACTTGAATAAGAGAAATGTCGTCACACGAAGGAGAATGAAATCCTTTTGGTTTTGAGAAATATTTTTGTGAGGCTTTCATGGAAATGAAGGCAATGGTTGACAAAATGTATTGGGAATGGAAGGATTTTAGAGAGGGAATCTCACAAAAGAAAGAATTCAAAGATGAGGGAAATGAAGGTGATTCAAAAAATACTCATTCTCCTTATCCTCCTTTAAGTCCTCCTTGTTCTCCTCCTCCATCTCCTTATGGTAAGGCCACTTACAAGAAGACATTGCTGAAGTTGGATATGAAACTCGACTTGTCAGTCTATGATGGGGAGCTTAATGCTGAAAATATTGAAAACTGGATTCGCTAAATGGAAGTTTATTATCGTGTGTAGCAGATCGTTAATGATGAGGTAAAAATTTAGTTATCCTCTCTTCGATTGGAAGGTACTGAGTTAATATGGTGAGAGACTAGAATTTAGGAAGGTAAAACTCTTTCCTCATGGTTTGAATTTACATTAGCATTGAAAAAGTAATTTAATCCTTTGGAACATGACCATAAGGCAATAATATAATGGAAATCTATGAGGTAGTGTAAAGGCCAAAGCATGCAACTTTAAAGAGGAGTTTAGGAAATAGGAATTGGCATTAAATATTCAATTTAACACACAAGAGACTATTTTCATTAAATATTCCATTTAACACACAAGGGACTATTTTGAAGTATATTGGTAGTTTACATGGGTATATATGCAACACTATTTTTTTGTTAAAGCCATCTAACATAGATGAGTTTTATGTAAAAGAAACTTATATTCAAGCATTAGTAAACAAGGTGGTGGAGTCTTCATGGAAGACATTCGATCAAAAGACAATAAATGCAAAGGAAAGGAGAAGCCAAAGAGAACAACTTCTATGATGAAGGGTGATGAAAAACATTCTTGCACCCATTGCAAGAAAGGCCTACATCCAGAGATAAGGCCTAAGTGGTTCTGAGATAGTAAGGGAAAGCAAAAGGTAGCAGTGACAGTCTAGCAGGATCTGGAATCAGACTCTGGCAATGAGGCAAAAATCACAACTATGGGTTTGAAGGGTACATTATCTTCACAAGTTGGTTCTAGTTCTTTTATTTTCTCTTCAATTTCAGCAAGAAAGAGGAATGAACCCTTTCACATCAAGGTGATAACTAATCATTTTAAAGCAGATACTTTGTTTGCATAGGTTCTCAAGCAAATCTTATATCTAAGGCAGTTCTTTAGAAGTTGGATTTGGAAACAACATCACATCCTAAACCATATCTGCTTGGTTGGGTATGTAATGACACTAAGATGAAGGTGATTGAGAAGTGTAATCTTAGGTTTTCTATTACATCTATATTTTTGGATTAAGTTTAACTATATGTGGTTCCATTTGATATTTGTGGAATTGTGCTTGGAAGTCCTTATTTGTTCAACGTGAAGGCTATCTACTACAGGAAGTCAAACAGATACCATATTTTCAAGGACAGTATAAAGTGTATCGTCACGATTTATCAAATGAAGGATGTTCTTAATTAGTAACCATAGGGAAGTTAAACGGGATAGTGAGCACGAGGAAGACCATCTCGCTCATATATATAAAGGAGGACAAAGCAGGTGTTATAGAGCATGGGAATTTGTCGTGGGAACCTATCAATAGGATTAAACATCTTGTTATTGTTAATTTGGAATCTCAATGAAAAATTCCAACAATGGTACAAGATTCCTCTTTCTGAGAGGACCAATTTTGACTATTTAAGTGCTTAATTTGGATAAGGGAAAGTGTATTTTTGAAGAAAAGACCTCATGTGCACAAAAGGACAAGTTGACCTGATCAGGAAATTGGACACCCTTGGAAACCTATAAATACAAGTGACCTCAAGCTCATTTGGATATCACCAAGAATCTTATTCTTCACTTCTTCATTTATTTTTTCTCATATGTCTGAGGTTGGGTTGAGGATATTGGTTCATATAGGTCCAAGATTGTAGGGTCCAAAGTTTGCAAGTGTGTTAGGGTTTTGGTTTCCAACCAGAAGCTTGACATAGGTAATTTTCAACTATAACCATAGGCTCATCTATTCAGTTGGAAGCTCTCAACTTCTCATTTACCTCTTCCTTTGTGACGTTCGGATCTAGGGTTACAATTTTATATTTGAGCACAGTTGACCGCTGATAGGAAAAGTTGTCTCTGATCTAGATCGATGCTGGGAACTTATTTCTAAATTTTGTTGGGTTCACTTTGTTGGATGATTTTATATTGGCTCATTGTACTCCATGTTGAACTTTTTATGACAATCTAATAGAAGAATAATTCAAAGGGTTTTCCCAATAATTTCTTGTTGATGTGTTGATTGTCTCCTTTGTCATTTCATTTATTGTTCTATCTTCAATTATTGTTGATGATTGGAAGTAATAGTTATTGATGAGAAATTTTTAATTGAAGAATATATTTGGGCTAAAGTAATTGAAACAATATATAGCAGTGAGAAATTTAGCATGGTATCAGAGCTAAGGTGAAGGACAAGCCCAAAAGGGGACAAGAATTAAATAAACCATCTTTGGAAAGTTGAAGGAGCCTATTTAATCAACTCAATATGTCTTCCTCTTTCTTCAAGGAACACGAGAAATTTGGTGACTCATCTAACTTTGTTGCATGGAAAATTAAGTTGGAGATCATAGCTGATAATAATGATGTTTTGGAATTCATTCAAGGAAAAGTACCTAAGCCTCCAGAGAATGCTTTCGTTGTTGCAAAGAACAAGCACAAGAAAGGTGAGTTAAAAGACAAGAAAATTATAGTTTATGGTTTACAAGATAATTTACTTGCATATGTTGGAAAATTGGAGAATTCTAATGACATATATGATAATATAGTTGGCATGTATGAAGTTAACAAATTGAATGAAATCCTCTCCTTGAAATATCAACTCAAATATATGAATATGAATAAAGGAGAGTTTCTGAAATCCTACATTAATAATATGAGGAGACCTCATCTTAGAGATCAACTGAAAAGAGTTGGGGAAATTGTGCCTGATAGGGAATTGGTGATTGTAACTCTTAGATTTCTCCCTCCCATTTTGGAAACCTTCACTACTGTTATAAGAAATAATAATATTTTCCCATCATTTGATGAAATTGTTAGAAATCTCACTCAAGAATAATCAAGGATGATATCAAGGGGCGAGATTCAAAAGCACGAAGAAGGAGAACCTACTACATTCGTCACTCAAAACAAGAAGAAGAAAGGAAAATGAGGTCCATCAAATTCAAGGAAGCCTCCTCCTCGAAACTTAGAAGGAATGATAGAGAATAATCACACATTGAATGTTACAATTGTCACAAGAGAGGCCATTATGCTCAAGATTGTCCCGAGAAGAACAAAGGTCTATGCTACAACACTAGAATAAACAATAATAGGTTTAATGATCGAAGAAGAAGATATGACAGAAGGAATGATCGTAATGGAAGAGATGAAAGAAGAAGAATAGATGATAAAACTATTCATGAAGAAGATCATTGTCCTCCAAATAATTCAAGACACTCCAGGTATAAAAGTAATGTTTCCAATCAATTTGCTTATATTCTTATTTCTACTCTCACTAATTCCTTTCCTCCAAATTCATGGGATAATTGGTTGGTTGATAGTGGGGCTACATATCATTTCTCTCGGTATAAGGAAATTCTCTCTAATTTGGTAGAGATCGAGTCAAATTTGAAAATTATTCTTGGAGACAACTCCACTCATCCCGTTAAAGGTTTTGGGTCTGTCAAATTTCATTTGGATTCTGGGGAATCTTTTTTTCTCCATGATGTGATGTATGTGTCAGGATTGAAGAAGAATTTGGTATCAATATATTCTTTGGAAGACAAAGGGATGATGATTGCCTTCATCAAGGGAAAGTTTCTTACTTGATCTGTTGGATCCTTTATGAGATATGCATTTACATTGGGATTGAGATTTGAAGGATTCTATAGAGTCGCGGGTGTTAGGCCCCTATACCAATAGGTGTCATATATCATGATTGACTTGATGAGCTATGTAATATGATCATACCTTTACCTGTTGCAAAGGTTTTCCATATTTTCAAAAAATCAAAAAATTTAAAAAATGTAAATAGGGTATACCCTAAAAGAAAAATCAAAGGGTAAAAACAAATAAAAGATGGTCAAAAAATGAAAGAAAATGAACCCCAAACAAAAGATAGACCAAGAAAGTGTGCAAGTCTAAATGCCACTACTTTGTCACTTTGTGTAATAAACAATTATGTGCGGCTTGTCATTTATGCTACAATTCATGAATAGGCAAAATGTTTAAACTTGGCTAATTCATTTTTCAATTTCATGTTGTAGAAGTAGAGAATAAATATCTGACCAAACAGTGTAATCTTGGCAGATAAGTAGATAGGTAGAGTAAGTAAAAGGAGCTCAACAGTTTAATCTAAGCCCTTGGATGTGATAAGCGCAAACTTAGATAGGCTTTTCCATGTAAAAGAAAAGGAAAATTTGGTAAGGGTTTTCTAGTCTAAGTGCACCCTAATAAAGAAGAAAAAATGCTAGGTTAAAGTAGGTAGGGTAGGTAGATGATGTTGCAGAATTATATGTGATGAATGATGACTCTAAGTATGTTAATATTTTACTTTCATCACAAGGCCAAGGCATACAATACATTGAAAGCATCTCAAGCAAGGAAAAGTCAGAATAATTAACTCCCATTCTCATTTTCCCGTAAGTACTAAGGTATTTGCTAAATTGGAGGGGCTCAGAGCATTTCACTAACTTCTAGAGGGACCAGACCTTCGGCCCAATAGTTTAAAAGTCTAAGTACTTAAAACCATTCATAAATCATTCATTCACCTTCATAAGTATTTTCTTAAGTAAAATCCTATTTTACTTAGGAAAACTACATAATTTCTCATAAAAACCTTTTTCACTTAAGCCTAAGTTAAATACACAAATCAACTGCTTTAAACTTAGCGCTTTTCATTTCATTGTCATATTAATTTTTAACTTATATTATATAAATTCCTGATAATGTTTACCCTTTCCCGTATTATATAAATATGAAAAACCTGAATTTCTATATATCCCGCCCTTGGTTAATTATAGCCATAATATGTCCTAACCGGGATTAATTAGTTAATCTGTAATTAATTAACAACCCATAAATCCCACGCCGCATCAATATGGGATTAATTAACCCTTATGGTTAATTAATAACCTTCCCCGACCTATCCCGCCACTCCCAGTACGATTAAATTAACCCTTAATCATATCGGGCCCGCCCTGTTAAACTCCCTCATATCACACCTTCCGTTAACCATCCGATCAGGTCCTCAAGATATGATAGCCATTATGAATATCACACGACCCTTTATGACCACGCGTTAGCATGCGATCACCAAGGGGTTTTGCACGGTGCCTCTGCCACGCATCGAAAGATTTATGGAATCGTTGGCTCCCAACTTATTACTGTCTGTCCCCAAAAGTGGTGTGATATGAAACCACTTACCGCCTTCCCGCATACGACAAAAATGTCATATCATTCTCCGCTGATGTCATCCGTCCAGAAACCAAAAAACCTCGCCAACCCTTGACTTTGTAAATAAAACAAACAAGTCATTTTCGCTGCTTTGTACTGTAAACCTGCGCGCCCATGCAAAAGAACGTCGAGGTCAATAGTTTGAAGTTTTCAACCGCCGATCTACTCAAAAAACTCATAGCTGACACAACCCAAAGCCTGTTAGCCACTACCAGTACCTATATTTCACTGTTCATCCCCCGAACATAGGTATTTATCCAAATTCCCGACAAAACCCTGCAAGTTCTTATTTTCCACTGTAAACTAGCGAAAAAGGGCTTAAATTCATTACAATTCAGTCTTTATTTTTGTCATATAAGATTCCAGACCCTTTGTCTTGCCCATTTTTCAAAGAAAACCTAAATTCCCTTTCTGAATCCACAAGAACCAGAAATGGAAACCCCGGTGGCTTTGAATGTTGCACCTATAAATGTGCCTCATAAAGATTTGGACTACCTACCTTTGGCAGACCAAGACTTCCAAATAAAAGACCTTGCCACTGATAAAAATCACCTCAAATTTTTTTTCCAAAGTCGAAACAACTACCTGAATGGCTCTGATGTCCTAGGACTATGGGAATCTAACCTCCCCATGTATTTTCTCCCCTCAGTCCATGCTTTCCCTAATATAATTCATCAATTCCATGCCAATTATGACCCTAATCGTAGAGCAGTTATGTCTCCAAGCCAAACAATCCTCTTCCCAATAACTGTTGAATCCATCGATGAGATGTTGCAATTTCACCCCAGTCAAGCTTTCACTCCCATTTCCATTGGATATTTTCTTTAGAAATCAACTAATATATCCCAATCAGAACTTAATCGCATCTGTTAGACTTTCATGTTGCCGAAACATCAACCCAAGGGCCCACCTCCTTATCTGCAAACTTTCTTCACAAAAATGGGAATACTTATAGTTGATATGATATCTTTAACTATGGGATTCAACACTAGTGAGTTTGTTGATGAGTTAACCCTAGTGTTGTTGCCAATCTTCACTCCTGGACAACCCCTGTTGTTAAGTATGACTATGCCTCCTCTATTGCTGCTAAAATTCATGACCAGTTCAAAAGACTGGAAAATGAAAGAGTTTTCAAGTATACCACCTTTGTTTATCATCTCATGCTATATTGTCAGTTAGAAAACTTCCCTTTTCCTGTCATGAAACTTGACACCAAAGGTAATCCAAGGTCTATTATTTTTTGGAGTTCCATCTTCCATGATTCCCCTGATTCCTCTTACTCATAAAATGAGTTCATTGATCAGTTTGTTCATCCAACAACCACCTTATTGACAGGGATTTCCCCTCCTAGGATTAGTGGTGACATTAAGAGGATCCTTCAGCTCTCCAAGCAATACATAATAGGTGATTGGTATTTATACAAGAACCATACAGAAATCAGGATATATGGGTGTGAGCTCTACCCTTTCAAGTTACCAAAATATGTTCCAATGGGACTATTTGCATTGGAATATTTCAGACAAATGATAAATTCAGACATGGTTCATTTTTGCAAAGCCAAAAAGAAAGCACAACTGAGAATCAAGAATCAATTAGGCCCTTTTGTCTGCAACACTAGGGAAGCATGGAAAGAAGCTAAAAGAATTTTAGAATATCACCTTAAGTTACACAAGAGTTTTGGTTGGATGCCATATGACCCTCATAGCTTCATATGTGATAGAAGAATGAAGAACAGACTGTCACAATATATACACCATAAAATCTCATAGATTGAAAAATTTGCCAATATGGATGAATGGAGGGAGGGGACCCTAGTAGAAACTGATAGTGAATAGGTCAATATAGAAAATGTTATGAGGGATCTTGAGAAAACACTTGACCTAGATTCTTGTGGGCATGTACGATTTGAGTCTTCTCAAAGGTCAGGGATTAATGCCTTTATAGTTGAAACCTCTCAGCAGCACGCATAGGATACCAGCACACCAGTTACAGGAACATCCAAGGGAAAGGGACCAGAGACCAACACTCAAGCCACAGAACAATCTATAATGTCTAAGAAACCAGAAACTTCTAAGAAATAGGCCCAAATGCACACTCCTCCAACTCAAGGAAATGTGGAAGAACCTCCAATCTTGTAGACTCCTTTGAATGAGGAAAATAATAAAAAGAGAGACAAGGAAGTAGCTACCCCTGCCAGTGGACCCCTAGAACAACTTGGTGCTAAAAGGCATAGGTTAAATCCTCTTTTAGAGGAGGAATTTATTGAAGAGGCTACTGATAGTCAAAGGAAAGAAGGAGTAGATAGTCATCATACTTTCCCAGTAGGTGGGACATCTACTAGCTCACAGAGACAGGGGCTAGAGAGACAACAAAGTGCAAAGATATCATCTTTTAGGCCACTAGGAAAGGACACTTCAGATATCAAAAAAAAGTTTATAAAAATAAAAGCCAGAAATGATCCATTGAGGATCCAGGTTTACAATCAATATTTGAAAATGGCTCCCACTAATTAAAACAGATTGATGTCAGCCTATGACATCAAATAAGGTAAAATGATAATGAGTTATTTCAGACCTAAAGTGCAACAACCTCAATCAGCAGTAGATTACTTTAGAACCAATTTTGAGGTCATGGCAAAGGACATCCATCCCTTGGACCAAATTGAGTTGCACAAACAAACAGGAGAGATGATCTATTCTACATTGACTGGTAAGGCCATGATGGCCCAAAGACTCGAAAATTATTTGAATAATACAGCTACCCAATTACAGTTGGATAAAGCCTCCTCACAGGCTAAAGATAATAGAATAAAATCTTTAGAAGAATTGATCATTGGGTTGGGTCATGATCTGAAAGATGTGAAGGTTGCAGAAGCCTTAATCAAAAAGAAAGATGAAGATATAGCTGCCTTGAGAAAGCAGCAAAAGTTGCCTCCTTCAAGACATCCACAAACTGCTGAGGTCATAAAGCAAAGGTCTGAAGAAGAGCTGATGGACTTAGTCCTAAAACTTAATGAACGACTGAATGAGACCAAGAAAGAACTAGAAAAATCATTGAAGGACAAGCAGGGAGAGTCGACCTCTCAGCCTCCCAATGTGATACTAGTAGTCTCAACTACAGTCCCTTCAACCCTTGGAACAACTTTGGCTCCAAATGCCCCCTTAGTCACAGCTGAGGTAGTCACAGGTACAGTAACAGCAGGAATAGCACAAGAAAGTACTTCAAATTTGAGCACAAAAGAACTGATAAGATCAATGGAGGAGATGAAAATCCAAGTTTCAGAGTTACAAAAGGTAAAAGAGCAATATGTTACCTTAGAACAGAGGCATGATATTTCAAAGATAAATGTTGTAGAAAAGACAAGGGAAATTAAAGGATTAGAAAACAAGGTAAAATCATTAGAAAAAGACCTTACATTTGACAAAACCTTGGCAGATATTAGAAGGATTCTTTGGACCAACATCACTCAGTCAATAAATGATGTTTGGCCATCAATCCAAATAATTTTTGAGAAAATTGATTTGGTAAAGGCAGCCCAAGAAGAGATTCAAAGGACAAGAGCAGAATTAGGAAAAATGCCTGAGGAAGCCACTAGGATCATAAATTTTTTAAATAACAAGAATAAATACTAGCTTGAAGAACTGGGCATTGAAGACAGAACAAGGACTATTCTGGAAGTCAAAAGGGTATTAACTAAAAGGCCTCTGATGCAAAATTTAGAAAGAAGATGCCATGACATGCAGGAGGAAATTAATGTTTTTATGGAGAAATTTGGTATTTTGCAGAACAAAGGGCTACATAGTCCTTTAGTTATTAATGATAAATTAATGAGGCATATAGATTATGTGGACAAATTGAATCAATATGCAGGAAATCAGACAAGTTCATCAACAAGTGCATCAGCATCAAAGGCACTGCCTACAGGCAAAGTTCTCTATGACAGCCTAGAGAACCTATTCTATGTCGAGCATGAACTAAAGCACTTGTTTCCAATTCAGCCTACCTTTTTCAGGTACACCGGAACTGATGAAACCCTTAGAAAACTTCAAAAAACTAGAATACCACAACCAAAATGGTGGGAAGAAATGTTAGAAATTTTGTAAATTGTCCTTGGTAAAAAGTGAATTTTTGTTTTACTACAATTAATGATGGCAAAGAGGATAAACAGAGATCAAACAGGCAAATAGTATCAGAGCAAGTTAAAGTGTATCAGTAAGAAGATAAAAGCAGAGTAGCCAGCACAGAATTACATCAAAGACAACAATATGCCAAATCATAGGGCCTAACTCCAGCACACTCTCAAGAATAGGGACAGCAAACCATCTGTTTGCCTCTATCTGTTATCTACGAGACCATCTATCTCTATTTTCATGTAACATATAGTTAGTCATCTCATAATATATCTCACTTTGTTATGAGATATTTTATTGTAAAGTTTTTTTTATAAATACTCCCTCATTCGGAGTATTGAGGGTGGATTCTTAGATAATGTTGTAAATCTGATTATTTTGGAATAAAGTGTTGTTGGACAAATTTTGCATGGCTAACTGGATGAAGAATTAATGCAAAATGACTTTTTGCAGGATTCATGTGCAATACACGGGACAAATAAGTATTTTATAACTCACGTGTTATTGTTCTCTTGTTTAAATATTTCAATTATGTTTCATATCTGAATATTGAAATGAAAAAGCTTAATTCAGAAAGTGCTTCAGTGTAGTCCATTTTCAATCATTTTTATTCTTGATGTTTTCTTCTAAACTGGCATAAGTAGTGAATTCTTAATTTCTCCTATTTCCTAGTTTACTCATTTTGATCATTTATTAAAGAATTATTGATTGCTCTTTATTGGTGATCATTCAAGTTCTCTTCTCTTAAAAAATGTTGAAGGATTCTTAATTGCCTTCATCCCTTTTTAAGTCCATCCCATCCTATCAAGTTATCATTTGCTCCTTGTTTTAGCTATCTTACCCTATGAAGCCATCCTTTGATGAGAAACCAAGTCTAGTTGAGCCATTTTCTTTTAAATCCATTAGCCCAATGGCCTGAAATATTCAGTTCCTACCCTCTGTTATTGAATTTCACCACCAAACCCAATCAAAGCCCCAAAGCTTTCATAACTAGCCTAATCTCTTCCAAAACAAAGCTAAACCTTAAAGAGAGAGCCCTCTCTGGATACAAATTGGCTAGATTCTGTATCTAAAAGTTGGTTTGTGGTTACCACAGACCCCTTTCCTCTTCTTACAACTTCTAGGAAAATCTGAGTGCTAACAGTGGGTAAACCTATTTTAGCATTGGTCCATGATACTAATCATATAAGCAAGTTATTGCACTGAAGATTGGTCCATCTACATTATGATGCTCTTCTGAAATTGAAGAAATTAATCTCTATAATTCCTATTTTTCAAGCCCGTCATGATGGATTATGTCCAAGTTGTGTCAGTGGAAAGAAGACAAGTGGGCCATTCCCCTCTAGCGAGAAAAGATGAAAGACATCCTGTAAATCATTCATTTTGACATATGTGGTTTGATGCCCATACATTACATTGGTGGTCATACCTACTACATCACCTTCATTGATGACTTCCCAAGAAAGACGTGGATATCTTATTTGAAGCACAAGGATGAATCCTTTGAAATGTCCAAGGAGTTCAAAGCTTTGGTAAAAAATAAAACAGGGAATAAAATTTAGATCTTCAGGTCTAGTAATGGTGAAGAGTACATTTCGAATGAGCTCATCGATATTTGCAAGAAGGAAGGTATCAAGAAAGAGATGATTGTGCACTATAATCCTAAACAAAATGGAGTAGTTGAAAGAAAGAATAGATCCATTGTAGGATCTACTTGTGACATGCTCCATGGTCAAAAGTTGTCAAAGTTCCTTTGGGGAGAAGCAATGAATACTTTTGTATATGTTCATAATAGGGTCCCTCATCTACCATTGGACAACAAGACCGCTGAAGAAGTGTTCACAAGTGTCAAGCCCAATGTTGGCCATCTTTGTATCTTTGCCTACCCCGTATATTTGCATGTGTTGAAGGAAAAAAGAAACGAGATGGAAGCCATGGGAAGAAACGATACATTTTTTGGATATTGTGAAAATTTTTAAATAATTTAGAATATATATTCTTGGTCAAAGGAACGTTGAAATTTGAAAGGATGTAATGTTTGATGAAGATGTTTCCCTTGAGAAAGAAAGGGACCTTCCTCCACCTCCTCCTCCTGAGAAGAAGAATGATGATATGGATATTTTAGATGGTCCTTCTATGCCTGAATGTGATAGAGACATTGTTGATGATCCCATGGAGCCCATGGACCCCTTAGATCCTCCTCCATGTGATCCTCCTACCGAGAAGTGGCCACTTTGGCTTCGTGACCCATTACAGGATGATGAGAGATGTGCCCACATTCAAAGATCATTTAGAGAAAGAAAGAATCCATTCAAGTAACAGGGATATGTTGCAGCTATGAGCACTATGATTCAAGCCGAACCTCCCACCTTTGAAGTATCCATGAAGGAACAAGATTGGAATGATATTATGGCTGAATAATATGAGTCAATTATGAAGAATGATGTATGGGATGTTGTGCTAAGACCAAAGGGGAAATATGTGGTGACTTCAAAATTGTTATTCAAGATCAAACATGGAGTCGATGGAAGCATGAAGAAATACAAGGCAGGGTTCGTGGCTCGAGGATTATCCCTAAAAGAGGGAGAAGATTATGATGATATATTTGCACCTATGGCTTGATATATAACCATTCGTTCAATAGTTTCTCTTGTCACAAGTCAAGGGTGGACCCTTCATTAAATGGACGTCAAGACAACATTCCTCCATGGTCTATTACAAGAAGAAGTGTACGTTGAGAAGCCATAGGGATTTGAAGTAGAGGATTGAAAGACAAATGTTTGCAGGTTGAAGAAGGCATTGTATGGTTTGAAGCAAGCCCTAGAGCATGGTATGCCCACATAGAAATTTATTTGGTGAAGCTGGGATTCATAAGAAGTAATTTTGATCCCAACCTCTACTTCAAGGTAGTCCAAGGTATGCCATTTATTTTTGGTTTTATATGTTGACAATCTATTCTTGACAAGTAGTGAGCCCCTAATGATTGAGTGTAAGAGGGAGTTAGCCTTTGAATTCAAGATGAAGGACCTTGGACTCATGCACTACTTTCTAGGGCTTGAGTTGTGGCATAGGCATGATGAGATTTTCCTTTCACAAGTAAAATATGTCATGAAGATGTTGGAGATATTTGGAATGACATAATGCATTCCCTGCCCACACCGATGAAAACGAACTTCAAGAATTTATGTGGATAAGTTGTAGGACCTGATTTGGCAAATCCATCCGAGTATAAATAGTTGATTAGAGCTCTGATGTTCTTAGTGAACACCCATTTGTACATATGCTATGTAGTGAACACATTGATTCAATTCATGACTGATCCTCTCCATGCACATTGGATTGCTACTAAACACATTTTGAGATATTTGCATGGGATGATCACCCTCAGTCTGAGATATTTTGGTGAAGATGTTCGACTTCATGGATATACCAATGCTAACTGGGAAAGAAACGTACTCAACAGGAAGAGTGTGCATGGATTTTGTTTTAGCCTTAGATCTGCCATGATATCTTAGATGAGCAAGAAGTAGAAGTCCGCAACACTGAGTACCATGAGGTAGAGTACATTTTCGCTAGCATGGCTAATTTAAGTATGGGGGTTTTTCACGGTGCATTGTATTAAATATCATTTTTAGGATTCAACTGGGTTAAGTAAGTCATTCACGTATGACCATTTCCATGAGACGTAGTCGTAATTGACTAATTTCTCATGATTTTTGAATAGTTCACTTAGCACTCATTGCATCGGGTGATGCTCACAGGGGTGAAGAAGTGGGATTGAAACTAGCGAAATGAATCACATAGCATTAATCATCACTTCCAAGGCTTGCACTAAGTAACCAGGACTTCGCGGGAGGTCACCCATCCCAAGTCGCCTCTAGTTCAAGTGCTCTTAACTGTGGAGTTTTCCCCACAATCAAGCCTACTTAGCTTGCTACCCCATTTGCAAAACCTTAGCAAGTGTTGTGCCTCATGAACCATTCAAGTAGAGATCCCTTCACTCTTTTTAAATTTAAGTATGGGGGTTTTTCGCAATGCATTATAATAGATATCATTTTTGGGATTCAACTGCGTTAAGTAAGTCATTCACGTATGACCATTTCCATGAGAGGTAGTCGTAACTGACTAATTTCTCATGATCTTTGAATAGTTCACTTAGCACTCATTGCATTTACTAATTTCTTATGATTTTTGAATAGTTCACTTAGCACTCATTGCATCGAGTGATGCTCACAGGGGTGAAGAAGTGGGATTGAAACTAGTGAAGTGAATCACATAGCGTCAATCATCACTTCTGCGGCTTGCACCTAGTAAACCAGGACTTCCTGGGAGGTCACCCATCCCAGATTGCCTCTGGCTCAAGCGCGCTTAACTGTGGAGTTTTCCCCACAATCAAGCCCACTTAGCTTGCTACCCCATTTGCAAAACCTTAGCAAGTATTGTGCCTCATGAACCATTCAAGTAGAGATCCATTCACTCTTTTTGAATTTAAGTATGAGGGTTTTTCGCAGTGCATTATATTAGATAGTCATTCATGTATGACCATTTCCATGAGAGGTAATCGTAACTGACTAATTTCTCATGATTTTTGAATAGTTCACTTAGTGAAGAAGTGGGATTGAAACTAGTGAAATGAATCACATAGCAGCAATCATCACTTCCGGGGCTTACACCCAGTAACCAGGACTTCTCGGGAGGTCACCCATCCTAGATTGCCTCTGGCTCAAGCGCACTTAACTGTGGAGTTTTCCCTACAATCAAGCCCACTTAGCTTGCTACCCCATTTGCAAAACCTTAGCAATTATTGTGCCTCATGAACCATTCAAGTAGAGATCCCTTCACTCTTTTTGAATTTAAGTATGGGGGTTTTTCGTAGTGCATTATATTAGATTTGGGATGGGTGACCTCCCGAGAAGTCCTAGTTACCAGGTGCAAGCCCCGAAAGTGATGATTGATGCTATGTGATTCACTTCACTAGTTTCAATCCCACTTCTTCACCCCTATGAGCATCACCCGATGCAATGAGTGCTAAGTGAACTATTCAAAAATCATGAGAAATTAGTTAGTTACGACTACCTCTCATGGAAATGGTCATACATGAATGACTTACTTAACGCAGTTGAATCCCAAAAATGATATCTAATATAATGCGTTGCGAAAAACCCCCATACTTAAATTCAAAAAGAGTGAAGGGATCTCTACTTGAATGGTTCATGAGGCACAATACTTGTTAAGGTTTTGCAAATCGGGTAGCAAGCTAAGTGGGCTTGATTGTGGAGAAAACTCCATAGTTAAGCACGCTTGAGCCAGAGGCGATCTGGGATAGGTGACCTCCCAGAAAGTCCTGGTTACCGGGTGCAAGCCCCGGAAGTGATGATTGACGCTATGTGATTCATTTCACTAGTTTCAATCCCACTTCTTCACCCATGTGAGCATCACCCGATGCAATGAATGCTACGTGGAATATTCAAAAACTCATGAGAAATTAGTCAATTACGACTACCTCTCATGGACATGGTCATATATGAATGATACTTAACGCAGTTGAATCCCAAAATGATACCTAATATAATGCACTGCGTAAACCCCCATACTTAAATTCAAAAAGAGTCAAGGGATCTCTACTTGAATGGTTCATGAGGCACAATACTTGCTAAGGTTTTGCAAATTGGGTAGCAAGCTAAGTGGGCTTGATTGTGGAAAAACTCCACAGTTAAGCGCGCTTGAGTCAGAGGAGTTCTGGGATGGGTGACCTCCTGGGAAGTCCTGGTTACCGGGTGCAAGCCCCGGAAGTGATGATTGATGCTATGTGATTCGTTCTCCACATTTCACTAGTTTCATTCCCACTTCTTCACCCCTGTGAGCATCACCCGATGCAATGAGTGCTTAGTGAACTATTCAAAAATCATGAGAAATTAGTCAGTTACGACTACCTCTCATGGAAATGGTCATACGTTGAATGACTTACTTAACGCAGTTGAATCCCAAAATGATATCTAATATAATGCACTGCGTAATCCCCCATACTTAAGTTCAAAAAGAGTCAAGGGATCTCTACTTGAATGGTTCATGAGGCACAATACTTGCTAAGGTTTTGCAAATGGGGTAGCAAGCTAAGTGGGCTTGATTGTGGGAAAAACTCCACAGTTAAGCACGCTTGAGCCAGAGGAGTTCTGGGATGGGTGACCTCCCGGGAAGTCTTGGTTACCGGGTGCAAGCCTCGGAAGTGATGATTGATGTTATGTGATTCGTTCTCCACATTTCACTAGTTTCAATCCCACTTCTTCACCCCTGTGAGCATCACCCGATGCAACGAGTGCTAAGTGAACTATTCAAAAATCATGAGAAATTAGTCAGTTACGACTACCTCTCATGGAAATGGTCATACGTTTGAATGACTTACTTAACGCAGTTGAATCCCAAAATGATATCTAAAATAGTCACTACTTCACACCGATATCACATTACTCTTTAGAGTGGATTTACAGGAATTCAATAAACATCCTCTGTCATGTATTTCTAATTACTTCTCGGTATTAGATTTTATCATTTTCCAAGTATATTATTCATCGCATCCTGAGATATTCATCAAAATATTTATAATATCCACAACATGTTAGTAATCACAACATAATATATGTATCAGAAGATTGCCAGGGCCAGCCACATTCATTTACTATACAAATCCTCAATACATATATATAACCACATGTATCAGAATAATTATTGAACTATTCACAGGAATAATATTTGGATATCGTTGAAGTATGCAGGGGCATCCACGGTGGTCTAGAAATGGTTTCTCCGGAGTAAGTTCAAGGATACCCAGAAGAAGATTTCCCCTGCACAGGTGCAAAATGGTGCCGACATGGAAGGTTAGCTCTGCAACTTGCGTTAAGGTTTTGTATTCAAACACTTTCCTTCACCGTGAGTCACCATGGTGTGCAGTGCATTCAAGGCCAACAGTAGGGACCCTGCGTTCATTACAGAGCCCGATAGCATCTCAGAAAATTC
>APFE031131072.1:0-10882 GCA_000404065.3 Pinus taeda
AGTAAAGGAAAACTCTTGCTGGACCCTGGGAGGAACTTGCACAACACCAAGGCTCAGGTTGTAATGGTTTCTTTTGTTTCCTATTAATACAAATAATTCCATTCTTCTCAACAATTTGTTATTAATGAGTTGTTTCATATACTCCTTGGTTTGTATGTTGAATATGTTTTATTTTATGAGATATTCAGGTGCTATTTAATCGATTGCTTGTTAGTGAATGCAGGTTTCGAAGTGAAGGAGGAGCTCATCCAGATTGACGAGGCTAGACTACTACAACAACGTTTGACTATAGGTAGGATCTAAACACTTGATTTCTTGTATGGTAAATGCATGTTTAGAGAAGGATTGCTCTTAATTGTCTTGTTTGTCACTAGAAAGTCTTAGGCTTCTAGGGAGGTTGGTTTTGTTTGCAATATTAACTCTTTCCGCATGACGAGTGGAATGACATCACAAGCTAAAATGTAGAATAGTCCACAAATTAAAGTGATGAGTTAATCCAACAAGACGCATTCAACAAGATTCGTACAATTTCATAAAAAATAGTTCATAATAAAATGCATAAGTTAAACAACATACAATGCTAAAGCAACCAAAATAGTCCAACTACAATAACAACATATGCATGAAAGTGTGTTGGCTCTAATATTATTATTATAAGTGAAATTTCCATCCATACATACACCATTGATGACGAATAGCCCCAATAGTGGAACATTATAGTCAAGAACACTTGATCCTCATATTGAGGGTTTCGGACCTGCCAACATGTAAGGCGATCTCCCTGGTAAGAAGTCCCAATTAGACCTCAGACTGTTTGGTGTAGGAGTCCCAACAGTGGGTCATATGGTAATGCCTTGACCGCAATTTCGCATAGAGGAAAGTAAGATGTCTTTGTTAGTAGCAAGGGTGTGACAATTGTAGCAAGCCAAGGAAGGTGCATGAGAGCTTCTAACACATTGAGGGTGAGGTGAATGTGCCCCTTGGAAACCTGTAATAGTACGCGGCTTGGAAGGGAACACACAAACGAAGATGCATCACAAGCTAGAAAGAAAGTTAGCGAGCAATCCAAAGTGATGGCTAAACCAACAACACATTTCAGAAAGATTCATACATACTTATATAGAATATTCCATACATGCATGTGTAAGCAAAAAAATATATATATCATTTAGAGTAAATTAGATAGCATAGAATATGTTCGGCATGGAATCCCCCCACAACATGTTTTGGGGCTCAAAGCCTAAGTTTTGAGTTGTTATTGTTGTAAAGACTCCACGAATTGTGGGTGCGAAGCGTGAATTGTATGTTAGAGTCATAGGGTTGTCCGCCCTAAGTTTTGAATATAGTGTCAGCCTACCCATGGTCCGTGGACCATGGGATTGTGTAAATAGAGCAAGGATCTAAGTTGTAAAGTAAGGGAGGGATCAATGGAATAGGATGGATAGAAGAAGATAGTGAGCACAGAGCAAGAGTCTAAGTGTCTTGGGTTGTAGTAGTAGAAAGAGGCTCTATAGCTGAGTGCACAAAGGCCTAGTAGAGTCTGCAGCTAAGTGCACGGACCCCTGCAACTGAGTGAACAGGGTAGAGTTGAGTGTGTAATAGAAGGAAGAAAATAATAAAGAGAAGTTTTATCTGAATTCCGTGTATCTGTTCTTAAGTTATTACATGTTAGATATCATTGGCAATTATATTGTTTATTTGTTGTGCACACTTATATGAATTGTGAATCTTGTTAAGCATAACTGAAAGCATACAAATAAGTTAAGTTAATTAACTAATATCAGGCTATGAGTAAGGATTTTGGTAATAACATTGTTCGGTCCCCGAGTAGGGTTGCGCGAAAGCAGCATCTCAGGCTGCAAGGTATGGGTAAGCGCACGTAGCGACGTGTGCGCAGGGTCGAATTGCGGACCACTTGAAACCATCAGACATCTCTAGGGTGTGGAAACCTGGTTCTAGCACCCTCCCATACTACTTCAGGTGAGACCTCAGTCCGTGCTCCATGGACTGTTACTAAATGGGCCAGTAGTACTAGGATTTGTTTGGCTAAATCACCTCTAAACCTGGGTCAGGCCCCAACAAGCCAACAAATGGTTCCATTGCTAGGACCAGGATCTACATAAAGGATGTCTAATGTCGTGTCATTGGAATCCAACAAAGAAAGAAATTGAAGGGTGGTTGGATAGAAAGATTCATGAGTTCACAGCATAGGAAAATAGGAATCTGCGAGTATCAAAGGAACAGTGGTTAGAGAGCTATTTATATATGGAAATCCATGAAATTTTATTTGCATCCTTCCCCTCTGAGCTATATGAGTGGATCACGAAGCTAGCAGACAGTCAGGGAAGGTGTAGGCTTGACGAACCAATTGTGTGGACTCCAGAATTGGTGTGCAAACTGGAAGTGTCATAAGATAAGATCGTGCACGCTGTGGACCATTGGCTCAATTGAATTATAGGAGGATTTATCATCGATTTCATGGTAGATATGACCGTCAGCTACAATGAGGCAGAATGTCGCTTCCTCAAGGGGCTGCGAGGTAAGTACATTAAATAATTGAACACTTGGATCAAAATGCGATTGTGTGAAAATCGGGTTATGCAAATAAATTGATGTTTGGGACTACGCAAAGTGGGAGGATCTACATAAACGAAGGTAACATAGAGATAGAAAATAGCCCCTTGATTTTGCTGCGACAAGAAAGTGAGGAAGAGCTCGCAAAAGTTTCTTCGAGAAGCGCGATTAGTCTAATAAGGAAGCAAATTCCATGCATACCACCCGCACCTACACCACCACCAGTTTCACCATTGTCACCCCCATATCCACCCACACCACCTCTGCCACCACCACATTTCAATATGGAGATCATGATCAAACTGCCGATATTCAGAGGCGTAGAGAATGAAGACCCGAACCAATTTTGGTTTGTAGTAAAGGTTGTATGAGAAGCACAAGGAGTCTTCTATGACAATATAAAGAAGGCAACGTTGGTAAGCACGTTGCAGGATCGTGCACTAATGTGGTACATTAAGCATTCTAATGACCATCCAAATGTAGGAATCGTAGATATCCAGGCCATGCTAAACAGGGAATTTAGTAGGCCAAAATTAGAGACACAATCAATTATCGGGTTTAAGGAAATTGCAATGCTTCTAGGTGAGACCCCATGGGATCTAGACCAGAGAATGAAGAGTATGATTTGTGAAGCCAACATGACCTTGATGGATGGATAACACTATGCATGGTTTGTTGCGTCACTCACACTGCATTTAAGGACGACGCTGCCACAAAAAAAGCTATCCACGCAGGCTGAAGCTTTGGAGATTGCAATGAGATTGCATGAGACCCATATACAAGATCCTGGCCTGGAACTCCAAGAAATCTACACAAAATTGCAAAATTTGTGTTTGGAAATGTAGAGTTTGAAATAGGACAAGATAACTCAGATAGAGGCACGCGAGGAGGTATGGTGCATAAAATGCAAAGGCCAAGGGCATGACAAGGACCACTATCTAGTTTTCGTGAATTACTTGGTGAGAGGAGGGCCAATGTCATTAATACCAAAGGCACAAGCATGACCGAGCGTGACGCTTGCATTATGGTGTGTGATTTGTCAAATAGGAGGAAAACACACTAGAGATAATTGTCACCTATTACAGAAGTATACGCATACATCCCAACAATTGTTCTATAATTTCTATAGTTGGTAGGCCATGAAGAGCACACCTGCAGAAGTTACGAGTTGATGATGGATCAAACCGCTACCTATAGAGTGAATACTGAAACATGAGCCCTTGATCCAAACGTAGGGATGGCGCATGCTGGATTTCAAGGGTGCAGATGAGGTCGAGGTGGAATGGGACTAGGAAGGGGTCACGGACAACTCATTTGTTACAATTGCAGAGGGCCAGGGCACTATGCCTATAATTGTATGAATCCAATGAGAGTATCATGTTTATACTATACCCAATTTGATCATGAGACAAAGGACTGCCCTACACTAATAGCGAGGTTGCACGATAAAGGAGTACTCCAGCCTCCCCCAACTCAGAACCTATAGATGATGAGGTCTGAGCTGCACTAAGAGGACCCGAATGTAAACATAGTGCTTTCAAAGTGGTATCACAACCAGAGATGAAAAAGGTAAGCAGCTAGAAAAAAATGCATAGGTTCACCGGGCGCCTGCAAAGGAACCTGAATTTAATTTGGAGCATGTGAAGGAGACAATCATGGAAGCTAAGAAGAGCTTCACAGAGGCCTCCACTTCAGGTAGTAAGGATCAACTAGAACCAGGGATGGATCCTTCAATGCTCACTACCTTTTTGGAGACATGCATGAAACTACTGCGTGACAGAAAGGATGTAAAAGGACTACTAGAAATTATCACTAGGTGCACTGGGGCAGGAGAACCACGTGTAGTCTGGAAACTTGGGAAGCATGCATTGTGAATAGGAAGGGAAATGAGACTAACTGTGCAAATCAAAGAGTATGAAATGGATCAAGTAATTTTGGATCCTGGATTAGACACGAATGTATTGCCAAAAAAAACATGGGAATGCATGGGCAGACCCATGTTACAATGGTCTCCTATTCAATTATGAATGGAAAACCATCAGAAGATCCTACCGATGGGAAGACTGCAGTGGATAACAGTAGATATCGAAGGTGCTAGCAGATTTTGAAGTGATAGAGATTGTCGATGACAACAATCCCTATCTCGCGCTACTGGGAATAGATTGGGTCACTGATATGAATGGAGTAATAAATCTAAAGAAGCGCAAAATGATTTTCAAGAAAAAGTCACTACATGTAGTGGTACCTTTAGACCCTGTAGAAGGAGCGCGCTATAGAATCGGTGTGCAATGCTGATAGTGATGATGATCTCAACTGTATCTACAAGATAACTTCTTGAGAGCAGGATTGGGTGAATCCAACAGTAGATGGTAGGATTTTGTGGGAGTGTGAAAGCTCCTACAACTTTGGATTCAGATGAAGAAATAGAACGATGGTAGAATCGATTACATGAAGTAACCACACTCAATTGCAACATGACGGTAAGATCACTACACTACATGACAACATAGATAAGGGATCTGCCTAGGTACGACAGGTTGACAGCGGTGGATGAATTCCTAATGAATTTGAGAGTGAAGTGCTAGAACAACGGCAGTTTCATGCTCTAAAATGGGCACTGCGCACTACGCCCACAAGGTGGTGGGTTATGTAGCAGCAAAGTTTCAGGGATTGGCGCGAATGCAGAAGGGCGATGCTTATACGATTTGGAAAACCTCAGCTAGGGATGAGAGTCAGTTATTAGGGGAAAAACATCTTGCACACCCACCTTTCTAGATGGATACAGATGTATGGCATGTAGCTCGCACAAACACACACCACTTCCATGATAGAAAACAGGAACAAAATGCAGCAGCAAGAAAGATGAAGTGCACCAAATATTATCTGCGAGGAAGCATTTGACAAGGTGTGTGAAGTGCTAAATAGGGTCCACTGTGTGAAACACACTGACTGGGACCTACGTGTACCAGTGGTTCGATGGGCCTATAAGACCATGTGCAAAACCCTGACCGTGAGACCAATTCCAAAGTTGTGGGATGAAGCGGGGACTGTAATCTCTAAGGAGCATGCAAAGCTGAATCTACATGCAACAACACCCGTAGATTTGACAATGCACGAAGCCTGGAACAAAGAAATCATATAGCCATGGGAAATAGAACATATAAGACTTCAGGAAGAAATTCAAAGGGAAACTTTAGACTTCACGAACTTGAAAAACACTGGGTATGGCTAAGGGAGAAAAACACTTTAATGGACGCAGAGGTCAATAGGCTAGAAAAAGAAATAAAGGAAGCATTTCTCGTCAATAAACCAAGGATGGCAAGGCAAGGTGCATACAATCATACTGATGAATTGGAGGACTATCACCTAGAATTGGTTAGTCTGTTGCTATGGATAGGATCGAATATCACCAAACGCAGTAACTAGGATAGCGCATTGCAAATAATAGAGCACACAGTGTCGATCACCACAATGACAGATGAGCATTTTACGCAAACCATGTTGGAGGACGAGATGGAGCCTCACACAGGTGGTGCGACCACCTAAATAGCTATAGGAAGGATACTCTTAGTGCTCCAGGCAATTGAAAGGGAGCGCGGGACTATAAATTATTCTGCCTGGGAGTTGCACACTCTAGAAGATGCGAGTAGAATCAAAACATCACAGGGTTCACGACCGCTCATGGAGGGTTGCGTTGTCGCATGGGTTGGCTGGGAAGTGACCGTTGGTGTCACTATTCATGATGGGATGTCCGATTTGAGGCTAAATGGAGTGGGAGGTGGGCATTTAAGACATTATTTATGGGCAAGATTTGGGAAAATCTGCCACCAAGAAAGCATTGATATCTCAGAATTGGGGGGAATGGTCGAATTTAAATTCGAAAGGGGCTATAAAACTCAAAGGGATAGCTAGTGAACAACACTTGGTCATTTAAGAACTGAGCATTTGAGCAGAGCATAGAGTGTTGAGGTTCGAGCAACAAGTCCCTAAGTTCACGAGAAATAGAATACGGTATAGAGATGATGACGGCCACTAAGGATGGGTTAGGAGTTGAAGAGAGAACCGTCGGCGAGGCCGCGTAGACCCCCATGGTACAGGATGTTCCCGAGGGTGTTGGGGTAGTCACAATAATCCCCAAATCACCACGGATGCCATGGCTGAAGAAGGATAAACAGGTAATGGGTCTAGTACACATGTCCTCGAGGATTCTGCGACACATCAAATTATCAATGGAAGAAAAGGGGAGGGCGATCACAATTGAAATAGATGAGGAAGAAGAAGACTTGTAGGCCCTGATCAATGTTGCAGAAGAAGAAGAAGACGTGGAGGAGGATATCCAACCATTGCACTCTATAGCAAAACTGCAAGCTTATGTCCCTACATGAAAAGGGAAGACCAAAGTACTAAAGGATCTGGATGTAACAAAGTGTTCACTCCATACCCCGCTCCTCCCTGATGACATTGAATTTGAGGGCATGCACCTAGGCCACATGCCCACCATGAAATTTGAAGACTGGGACCTCATTGATTGCGAAAAGTTCTCACACCTAGAGACGGCAAATCTGATGAAGCATAATACTAAGGGGCGGTGATCACGTTAGAGCTATGAAAATGGCTGAGCGGTGTGGAAAAGTCCAGGTTGCTACACTTTTTATGGATACCACATTTCCACCACGTGCCCATCACCATTTTCATCATCAGGCAGCTGCTCTGCCTGGTGCATGATGGGTATCTATGGCTAGAGAAGCCTATTCCCATCACGGCAGACCTCATCCACCATATTTCTTAACTCCCTTGTAAGGGAAAGGATCTTGCGACTATAGTTGGAAAAAGTAGCGATTTGGCTCTTGCAGAAGCCATGAAAGCTAAATATAAGCTGGAGAAAAAGAAGAGGGGCTATGCCATCTCTAGCATTAAGGACGAGGGGGTGTGCATAGCAACTCAACTCCTGGTTAGTAAAGTGATGAGAAAATGCCGCGCCGATGAGTTACCAGTGCCGGTGGTCACATTGGCTGAGAAATGCGTGGAGGGGGTACAATTCAATTGGGTTGAATTCCTTTGCGAGGAATTTTTGTTAAACTGTCGCGAAGCCCAAGAGTAGGGTAAGGCCTTCCACTACGCATGGTTTCTCTTATCCATATTGCTGGTAGCGAGAGAAATGTCAAAGGATAGTCAGTTTCCCAACATTGACCAAGATTCACCAAAGGCCGCGAAGTATGCTTCGCTCTGGGCCACCAAGGATGCGAAATGGATTCACGATACAAAAATTTTCTAGGTGCTCATGGAGGAGAGCATCTGAATGTGGATCAATAGGAGATTGTGCCTATCACCTACAGTGCACAATAGTCTGCAGAGTTTTGCAGACTTCAAGGTAGATATTCACAACATTTATATAAGGGTGCGAAAGGACCCAGCGAAGCAGTGGAAAAAGCTACCATTTGTAGCCACTGACAATGCAATATTCACTATATTGGAGACATGGCCTCCCGAGTGGTGCACCCTAGATTTGGTAGAACTGGAGAAAGTGGTAGCACATAAAAGGAAGGATGATGCCAAGTTGTGCATCACCCAACTAACTGAGAGAAGGTGGAATGAAAAAGTGGCAGTTGAGGTAAGGGCAGTACGCGAAGCAGCACAGGAAGATGTGGAGTAGGAGAATGCTACTAAAGTAGTAGCAGTAGCATAGATAGTAGAGGCAACAATGGTACAAGCACAAGAGGGCTAAGCAACATCCTCAGGGTAGGAGGCAGAGGACACAGAAATAACAGAAGGGAGTATGGACCTAGGAGCCACGTCCACACAGCTAAAATGGTCATGCATTGTAGAGAGATCGGGCCCAAGGAAGAAGGTCAAGGCCTCGAAATTGGCCATTGACCCGATCACCTTAACCAAAATAGATCTCCATTACATCAACGAAACGATTCGCGACATCACAAGTGAAGTGCTTCAAGAGTTTATGATGGAGCACCAGATTATGTTGGGTCCCTTAGGACACAGCTACAGGAGTTATAGGTGTAGCCCCCTCAGGAAGGTATCCTGTCTACCCACGTCACAATAGGCACTTCAATAGCAGAGTAGATGCTAATCGCAAGGATGGCCAACATAATAGTGTTGCTAGAGGGAGCGTTAGTATCATCAAATGCGATGGATCATATGTTGCTTAACATGATGAAAGACCTTGGCCTTAACCTGGCTACCCTTCCCTGGGAAACGCTATATCAGTTACAAAATGGGATAATGGTAGAGTTGTGGGCCAAGGAGGGCTATGCGATCTAGGTTCATAGTGAGTAGAAAATCAACATTGAACAGCTTAGCTTGCAGCGTGACGAGTTGGTGTCGCAAAATCAACATTTGATGCACATGGTAGATGATGCTTACCGACACATCCTAGAGCTAGCCATTGCAGCAGATCTACCTGTGGAAGTGCATATCCACAGTTTGGCAAGTGGAGTCCGCGATGCGAGAGAAGAGATGACAAGGGTGTAGCTAGACTAAATCTCCATATCATTGAGCTAAGTTGAAGGCGCAACCTTCCACTCCCCTGGAAATCAGATAACAGTGCGCCAGCACCTTTGCAGCAGGGCTGGAAGAGATTGGAGGTGCAGTGCGTGACTGTACCACCATGTTGGAACAAGCGCTTGAGGTCCTCACGATGTTGCAGGAGGACCCCAACATCTAGTGGCTGGAGACAGAGGCATGCAAACTCTAGCAACAGTATGACAACATGAGAGGGATTGCACAGATACTAGTCCTCACTTAGCCACTTGTGAGGATGCAACAAGCCAAGGCATTAAAGGAGCAGGTGGACGCAACGCGCCATAAGGAAGCAGTTCTCAAAGTGCATGTCCAGCCATGGATTAACAAAGCCTTCACAATCATGGCAGATATTGAAGGAAACCTCGCATAGATTCAGGGGATGTATGCATAGATGCAGGGTAGCATGCTGGAAACAGAGGTCTCAGAAGAGAGAATGTAGTAGGTTCAATAAGCAACAGCTTAGTGCACTGCAGACGTCAAGACCGTTCAGGACCAGTTGGAGGGACTTCATGCCAAGATCACCACACCGACAAAGTGACTCGAGGGCGAGTCATGATGTTTGTGTTGGGGGCCTATTGGGCATGGAATCCACCCAGAACATGTTTTAGGGCTCAAAGCCCAAGTTTTGAGTTGTTATTGTTGTAAAGACTCCGCGAATTACGGGTGCAAAGCGTGAATTGTATGTTAGAGTCATAAGGTTGTTCACCCTAAGTTTTGAATGTAGTGTCAGCCTACCGATGGTTTGCGAACCATGGGATTGTATAAATAGAGTGAGGCTCTAAGTTGTAAATTAATGGAGGGATCTATGGAATCGGATGGATAGAAGAAGCTAGCGATCATAGAGCAAGAGTCTAAGTGTCTTGGGTCATAGTAGTAGGAAGAGGCTCTGCAGCTGAGTGCGTAGAGGCCTAGTAGAGTCAACAACTGAGTGCACGGACCCCTGCAGCTAAGTGTGCGGGGTAGAGTTGAGTCTGTAACAAAAGGAAGAAAATAATAAAGAGAAGTTTTATCTAAATTCCGTGTATTTGTTCTTAAGTTATTACATGTTTGATATCATTGGAAATTATACTATTTATTTACTGCACGCACTTATATGAATTGCAAATATTAAGTATAACTGAAAGTGTACAAATAAGTTAATTTAATCAATTAATATCAGGCTACGAGTAAGGTTTTTGGTAATAACATTATTCGGTCCCTGAGTAGGGCTACATGAAAAGCATCTCAGGCTGCAAGGTACGGGTAAGAGCGCGTAGCGAAGTGCACGCAAGGTCGAACCACGGATCACTTGAAACCATCAGACATCTCCAAGGTGCAGAAACCTGGTTCTAGCACCCTTCCATACTACTTCGAGTGAGACCTCAATCCATGATCCATGGACTATTGCCGAAAGGGCCAGTAGTACCAAGATTTGTTTAGCTAAATCACCTTTGAACCTGGGTCAGGCCCCAACAAGCCAACATAATGCAATACAACATATGCATGAAATGTGTTGGCTCTTATTATATAAAGAAGTGTAAGTTCCATTCATACAATACATTCATGCCCAGCCACTAGTTCCAATAGTGGAATGTTACAGCCACAACCACCTACTCCTCTAAAGAGATGTACTAGCTTTGTGTAGTGGAGAAGCCAAGGCTCATTACAATACTGTCCAAGCTGTTGGGTTGTGTTATATTCTTTCCACGACTAACCTACGTAGTGAACCGGGGGATTAGAGGGGGGGCGAAGCCCCCCCTTTGTTGCACTGATTGCGCAACGGGGGGGTCTG